>CAUYQV010158036.1:0-18394 GCA_963574575.1 Galagoides demidoff | reverse complement strand
AGCTCACAGCAACCTCCAACTCCTGGGCTCAGGCGAGTGTCCTGCCTCAGCCTCCCAAGTAGCTGGGACCACAGGCGCCCGCCACAACGCCCGGCTATTTTTTGGTTGCAGCCATCATTGTTGTTTGGCGGGCCCGGGCTGGGGATTCGAACCCGCCACCTTAGGTATATGTGGCTGGCGCCTTAGCCACTTGAGCCACAGGCGCCAAGCCAGGGATATCACTCTTCACTCTTAGGAGAGCACAGGGGCTCTTACAACCCAAAGCTGGATGAAGTACACAGCATGTGTAGGGTCAAGTGTGAATCTACCTTGCTGGCCAGGGACAGGCAGGGACGTGGGGCCCGTCGGGGACTCTCCAGCTTGACGATGCTGATGAATCCAGGTTCCAGGTTATCATCATCACTGGCATTGCACAAGTACAGAGGATGGGACTGCAGAGAGAGACAGACAGACTTGGATTAGGGAGGCTCCAGGGAGCAGAAGGAGCAAACTGTGAGAGCCGAGCATTTCTACGTTGTTCTGGGCAGGTCCTGGGCAGGTCTTGGTGCTGTGAAAGAGCAGGCCTTATTACCAATTGCCTCACAGTTAAGCTAGTAACCGTTAGTTGTCATTTCATGTATGCCAGGGCCAAGGACACAGGCAGGTGGACACAGATGGGAGGGAGGAGTGCCTGGCGGGGCCTCAATGACAAGCCCACTGTAGGGCACTCTAACAACCCTAAGCCCTACTTTTCCAAACCGGCAGGAGGTAGAGGGCTCTGCCCCTGGCCCCAGCCTCTCTCACTTCCTTACCTTCTACCTGGTCCCCAAAGCCCATGTGTGCTCACATCAGTGTTCTCAGAACCTTGCCTTCCTCCTGCTTCCCAGGGGCAGTGCTGGGTCCTGCCTCCCTCATAAGGCCCATCTCCTCTCACTGGTGCTCCCTGGCCATTCTCATTGCCCCCTTTGCCTCGCCCTGTGCCCAATGCTGGGATCAAACAGGGTGCTGAGATAGACTGCAAGTGGCAGGCCTGGCATAGAAAGGAAAACAACAGACAAGGCTGGAAAGACGAAGACCAGCAAGATTCAGGGCAAAGAGACTATCCTGGGATTAGGCCTGGCTGAGACGTAAGCCTTGAACAGGAGTTCAGCCATGTGCTCGGAGGGTGTGGCAGGTCCAGTCCAAGGCCCCATGCCTCGAGCTCAGCTGCTGCTGAATCATGACTAAAGGTGAGGTGGGTCAAGAGGAGCTGACAGGGATGTGAGGAATGAGACTTTAATGTCTCTCTTCTCATTCAAGAAGATGCTAACACCCATCTGAATCTGCTTTTCCCGAATGGACTGTCGAAGTGCTGTGAGAACAAAGTATGATTTATTTGCTCCTGGATAATCCTATGGGGCAGGGACTCTTATATGATGGAAACTCAACATATCCCAGGCAAGAAATGAATTTTCTACCAGAGAGTGCTGCCCACACTTCCCGCTCCACTGCTGCTGAAGTCTGAAGGGCTTACAGAGAGAGTCATCCAAGGAACCTGTAAGAATTTTTTATTTATAACAGTGTTTATGAGGATAATAATGTCAATGCTGGACTTAAAAGCACAGTCATTTTCTGAAAGCAATGTCAGGCTGTTTCTTTTCACTGTTTGACTGTAGTCCCTTGAACACAGTAGGTTCTCAATAAATATGTACTACCTGGCTTTCAATTGTATCCTTGTGAATAAAAATCTCTGGGCAGGGGGTGTTGAGATGGGAAGGAGTGCCATTCTTTCTCCCAGAATTTGACTCCTAGTCTGTGGTGATCAAGTTTAGTGTGGGAGAAGGTGATGCACCCCTGTACCTAGACCAAGGCTGGAGCGTGAGAGTGGAACTCCTCTCACTTCAGTGAGGCTAAGGCTCTATCTCCACAAGCTCCACCAGTCTGACTGTCTGGGTATCCAACTACATATCCATTCATTTCTTCATTCTGCCAACACTGGAGGCTTCCTTGGTGCCAGACACTGTATAACACACCGAGGAATTCATGATGAATAAGAGAGGCTCCTTGTAGGGCCACGGGGGGAGGTCAGAAGGCAGAAGAGGAGCATGCAGACACACTGTGCGGTGGTGTTATGATGCGAGTTTGTTCTAGGGCCTGTCAGAGGGCACATGGAGAGAGGAATAACAGTCCCCTATGGGAGGGCAGAGATGTTTTCACAAAAGGTGACTTGAGAGCTTCCTTACGGGCTGAATAGGTATGTGTTCACCTAGTGGACCAATCAAAGGGGTTGCAGTGGGCAGGTACATTTTGGCAGAGGAAGCAGCCAGGCTGAGCCATGGAGGCACAGAGGCAAAGCACAAGGTTGAGATGGACTGCAGGCGGTCAGGCCCGGCATAGAAAGGAAAACAGCAGACAAGGCTGGAAAGACAAAGACTAGCAAGAGTCAGGCCATGGAGCATTTAAGAAGGGTCCCTCTGCCGACTGCAGAACAGAGTCCGGTGTGGCGAGGAGTCAGATGTCAGCTAGTCCAACACGGCAAAGACCTTCCCTCAGGAAGAACAGATGTCTGCTGCTTTGGACATCTCTTGCTGAGCCCAGGTCAACTGGGGAGGGAGAAGGTCAGTCTGGAAGAGAGCAGTCCATACAGTAGGACTTGTGAATATTTAACCAGCACTCTGGCCCCACGCCTTAATGGGGAACCAACTTCTGCAGAGCAGTGCTGTATTGTAGGACACCTCTGACAAGCTGGAAGGGAAAAACACCTGCTGTCAGAGTCACCAGACTTGCCTGGTTCTGAATTAACAACAATAGAAGAAGGAAAGGGAGGAAATTAACTATTGGTGAAAGCTTCTTGTGTGGTGGGGCTTTAGATGTTATCTCAGTATGAGGTAGGTGCTATCACACCCATTTAAAGAAGAGAAGATCAAGGCTCAGAGAAATAAAGTTCACATAAGATTAGAATTCAGCTCTGACTCCATCCTCTGGAGTCCTGGAACTCCAAACACTGAGTCAACAGTCCATTGTCTGTGCTAATAATAACGAAGATGAGGATAATAATTGTTTATATTTATTGAGTAAATCCTATGGGCCAGTGATTGTTCCAAGCGCCTTTGTATGTTAATTCTTTTCATTCTCATAACAACACTATGAGGCAGAAAGTATTATTGTCCCCATTTTAAAGATAAGAAACCAAGGCACCGAAAGATTAAGTAACATCTCCAAGACTGCATAGCTAGTAAGTGGCAGAAATCAGAAAACATGAGAAAAAGTAGGATAAGTAAAGGTACATTTGATTTTGAAAATATGGTACCTTTACCCAATTGTCTGACCAAGAAAACTCACCTTACTCAAGCATAAAGGCCAAACACAAGTCCCTGAAGTGGTGGCGGCGACCCCCAGGGATTCTTAGATCCTCTTTTCACGCTTCATGCTTTCTCTGGTGACCCCAGCCAATCCCGTGGCCTTGGTGTCCACACAGAGATTGCTGATTACATATGCAATGCACGGTTTAGTCTTCTTTTGAGCTCCATATTATGTCCAATGGCCCCCTGGACATTTCTACCTGAAGAACCTTAAGGGAGACACCTCCTCGGCATGTTCAAGACTAAGCTCTATTCCCCAGAACTAATCCTCCAGTGTTCCCTATGTCAGGGATTCGAACCACTATCCATTAGCCAAGCCAGATGTCTTCCTGATTGCCTCTGACTCCCCCAACCCCACCAATCCCTAATCAATCACCGAATTCTAACAGGTCTACCTCCTGCTTACTTCTCCTGTCCTCTTTCTTCCATTCTCACCCTGTCTACTCTAGGATGAGCCACCATCCTTGCTATCCTCATTTATTAAAATAACTTCTCGCCTAGGGTCACTTCTCCCCACTCTATATTGTAGACAAAGTGTTCGAAAATGCTAACTTGAGTAGCTTTCTATATAAAGCTACTCAAGAGCTTCCAAGAGCTGTGTGGAGCTTCCAAGGCTCCACACAGCTCTTGGAAGAAAGTCTGCACTCTTCAGTGTAGCTTAAAAGACCCTGCCTGGGCTGGGCCCTGCCTTCAAGCCTTGCCTCCTGGCTTAACAGTCTCTTCCTCTCTCCTCACTTTCACAACCCATGCTCTAGAAATCATGACTTGTCTCATTTCCCTGGACACTTGTGGCACCTGTTGGCTCTGTCCTGCCTTTCCCTAATCAGAGACTTATCTCGCTCCACTGCAATTGTCTGCCTACTTCCTGCTATCCCCTGGACTATGACAGAGTCGAGTCTGCCCTACTCTGCCCCTCTCTGGGGCCTGCTACATAGTAGGTACTCAGTATCTATTGACTAAATATTGAAGGCCCACAATCAGATAACTGATAGTTAATTACCAAGACAACACCGTGCACATCAAAATCCTGATAATAGTTGCTTTGGGAGAGAAATTCGAGAGGCGATGGTAAAGAGGGACTTTGACTATTTCAATAACAGGATAACATACTGAGATGCTGAGTTTTTGCTGTCATGGAAGAATAAAAAAGAATGAGAGATATTTATATGTGGTTCCAAGTCTTTTCTTCCCTTCTGTTCTAAGAAGGTAGCCTCACCGTCTAGTTCCTTGCCTTGGGGGCATTTGCCAAAAGCAAATGTTGCTTAAAGACCTCCCTTCCTGGCTCTTGTGAGAAACCCAACTCATGAAGGAAGTGAGTGTCTGGGAGGCAGAAAGCAGTGTATGTGGCAGGGGTGGTGGTGGTGTACATGGGGGAGGTTCAGAATCTCTCCAATGGTGGGAGATCTGAGGGAGGGGTCTGGGCGCGTGCTGCAGCCTGTACCCCAGAAGGGTGGGCCCCTGAAGAATGACTGTGTGGGTTCCCTGGGAGGCAGGACCCTGGCAGAGATGAGGTGCCCACATGGATTTCAAGGAAACACGTGTGTTTGTCCAATGGACATATTTGTAGTGACCAGTATGAGCAAATATCAGAGAGGTCCCTTGGATATTTTAATTTTCATAAAACCTTGGAACTTTGGAGTTAATTTGAGAGGGGAAGCTCTCTTGAAAACAAATTTTTAGCTACCTAGTGGGATAGGGCTTTGAAGTTAAATGTGATTTTAAAAAATGCAGTCATATTTGTGATGTGAGGGCCATACTCACTATGCTTTTCTATGGTTCCATTCTTCCGCAATGAGAGGTTTTTTTTTTGTTGTTTGTTTGTTTGTTTTTTTGCAGTTTCTGGCTTGGGGCCGGGTTTTGAACCCACCACCTCTGGTATATGGGGCTGGCACCCTACCCCTTGAGCCACAGGCACCGCCCCACAATGAGAGTTTTTCAAGTATCCTCAAATTAAAAATAAAAACCAGTCATTTGAACCGAGACTCTGTTCTGGCAAGGCAAGGTTAGTAATCCTTGGGTGTAAAACAGAGGCTGTCTTTGCCCCCTCCTCCAGGGAATGTTCAGCCAGGAGGAGGGCTCCCAAGAAGAAAGCAGTCCAGACATATCTGCCTCCTTGGATGCCAGGTTTCCTAAGAATGAAAATGGGAACATGACTTCCACACGGGGCCACCTATCCTCTCAGCGACACCAGGAGAGAGCCAAAAGAAACTAACTTGTAGGATTCAGTGATGGAGTGGCTGAAGGGGGCTCCTGGAGACTTGGTGAGTTGGACACTGGTAGTCTGTGTCTTCCTGAAAGGCCAGGAGTTGGGATGCCCCTGTTCCATAGGCTGCCATGATGGGCAAATTAAAAGGAACTTGTTTTCATGGTGCAGGTCATTCTGACACAGAATTCAGCTTTGCATAACGTTTTACACCCCTACTTGAAGATGTGTGAACTATCCTTTGGTGGTGTGTGTTGTAGTTCATGTTCTTGAGTCTGTTCTTCCTGATTTTTTTTCCCTCCATCCCAAGATGGACCTTGAAGTTCAAATTCTGAATCCATCATTTTCCTGGGTGACCTTGGACAAGTTACTTAACCTGTCTGAGCCTCATACTGCTCATCTTCAGAATGAGAATGAAAAGGCCTCCTGATTATGGTAAAAACTGGAGATAATGGATATAAGCGCCTAGCGCAGAGCCTGACACTCAGTAAGAGCTCATTAAATGGTAGCGATTTTTATTATCGCATCTATAATAATCTGTAATAATAAAATCCCTTCTTATTCCTGGAAGAGACAAAGCCCTTTTTGACTCCTTCCTCCCTTGGCGATCGACAGTGCCTCTAAATGCCAGCATTCTGCAAGGTACAGTCTGGGACAGCTCATTATCCACGGTCACTTCCCTCCTGTACTCAGCTCTCCAAACCCCACTGAACAAGCTCTTCCAGTTCTCAACCCGCCTCCTTCCCATGAAGGAAGCATGTGATCTCATTACCTCCTCACAAAGGGCATTCCAGGGCTCAACTGAGCCCCAAACTTAATGCTGCTCTGGCTTTATCCTCCACATCTCCTCCTCTTGGGGTGTGTGCTTTTGCAAGCAATTCTGTCGTCTCCTGTTTCCCAGCCACTCCGCCCACCTCTGCTGCAATCATCTCTTAGCTCTCTGATTCCATGCACAGACCTTTACCCAGACCTTGGACGGGCAACTTTTACTACCTGCTACAATTTTGCCTTTGTAATCAGGAATATTGGCCAGGCAACAAAGGCACTCTTCTCCCCATTTCCTCTTTTTAGATTTTATAATCATCTTCCATTACCTGAACTTAGAACTGCCTGACTTTTATCTCAGGCAGCAGGACACACCAGTATCATAAAGTAAAGCTCCTACAGCTAGGGGGAGGGGAAAAACCGAGCAGCCTGAAGTTGCTGCTTCCAGATCCCAGCACCATAGGAGCTTCTATTGTAGCCCAGTCTGGTCACCTTGTTCTGTAGTTAAAGAGGTCAATGCTCACATCTACAGTGAGCCCCTAAGGGTGATTGTTTAGGCTTGAATTTGGAAACCCTAGACCTCTTTCCCATCCTTACATTAACCTGGTGCTATCTCTTTGGGATGGTTCAGTTTCTTAACTGAATTAAGTTGGGAGACTGAGGAATTAGCCAAAGGAATTTTGTCCCAATTTTCTTTCTTTCTTTCTTTTTTTTTTTTAAAAGGGAAGTACACTCCTGCCTCATCATGTAATTATTTAAGCTACAAATGAAAATGATGTTGGTCAGGAAACAGAAGCAAAACCTTAGCCCATCCGATAGGAATGGACACCAGCCAAGGACGGATGACAGAGGACTCCAGCATTTCTTCCTTCATCCAGGAACCTTCCTAGGGGCCAGGGGTGCAGGTGAGCAGGAGAGCAGAGAAAAGTAGAACCAAAACGATGTTCTAGAATCTAATGAGAAACAGGGTGGCAAGGTCTGAGGGGAAACACTGAGCTCATCTAAAGTCCATGGTGGGGCCCCACAGATCACAGGCCCTTTGCATTTGGTGAAAGGAGGACTAAAACTCTACTTGAATCCAGTTGCCATCTGGCTTATAAAAGGGATGTGAAATGCTAACACTGGAGCCTGGTTCACACCTATCAAGGTCCTTCAACACTTTTTACAAATGAGAACAGCGAGGTTCAGGTTACGGACTGCCCGTGGTTGTTTAACTACTTAAAGGAGGTTGAGGTCTGCTAAAATTCAATCCCAGTCCCCTGCTACTCCACCACGTTACCTCCAGGTGTATGTTGGGGAGGCAATCTGTGTGCTACGATACATAGGATTGTGGTGCATAGGGGCTTCAGGACCCCTATGTCTAGAATTTTCGAACTTGATTCATTCTTAACAACAATTCAGAAGTAGGGTCTGCTCCTTTTTCTCCTTCTGCCTTCCAGTCTCAGCTTCCTTCCTCTCCCCTATGGGTTATCTCATCTCCACTCCTAGCCACAACAAAGGCAGTCAGACCCAGACGCTGCCCAGGGATGCTTTCCCAGTGAACAGTCCCTGTTTGTTGGGATGAGAAAGGTGTGTCCTGAAATGAGAGGTCACAAAAGCTCAGACCCAAATAATAATCATTCAGCCACACTACCATTTCCCTCACTCCTTCAGGCCACATTAATGACTTCATGCTTTAGTTTCCAAATTCACCTATCCTCATCTCAGACTGTGTCTCAGCTGCTCAGCTGCATGATGTAACTGAACCCCTTTGCATGAAAATGCCGCCCCCCCCATGATGGGATTTTCCTGGCTTACTTGGTGCCCGGTGCCTGGCATCTTTGCACAGGTGGTTCAGACGGTCATAAGCACACTCAGAAGCAGGAAGAAGAAAATGAGGAGAAAGAAGAGGAGCTTATTATCGGAGAGGTGCTTTTGAAATAAAATGATATCAGAGAAAAACAGCTAGTAACTAGGCAATGCTATCAGAGGAAAAAAGGCAGTAACTAGACAGAGAGAAGGAGAAAAATCTCAGCTGCCCAAGGGGTGGAACTTATATCGTTATCATTTCTTATAGAAACAGGTTTTGTCCTGACTTAGGCCAGAATAACACTAGGGAGCCACTTACGGAGCTAGAAGCAAAGAAGAGGAAGCTCCTCAAATATCATTTCAGTCACACCAGGGACCCTTGGAAGGAAGGCTATGAAATAGAATTCCAAGTTCTGAAGGTTATGAAAGTCAAGAACTTAGAAGACCCCTTAGTCGTGTGGTTTGGACTCTTTCCCTCCACCAGGTAAGGAACTTAGGGCCCAACCATCCAAGAATCCTACTAAAAGATCCTGAAAGTTCAGCTGAGTTCAGACCACTATTAAGGATGTTGTCTTGCTTCACTGACCTCCATCTTATAGCAACTAACATT
This sequence comes from Galagoides demidoff, assembly GCA_963574575.1. Lineage (NCBI taxonomy): Eukaryota > Metazoa > Chordata > Mammalia > Primates > Galagidae > Galagoides > Galagoides demidoff. Next base: position 9,708 of record CAUYQV010158036.1, on the reverse strand, counting down.
GAGGCCCCTGGTTTCAATAGGTTTTGTCCATAGAAGTCCTCTGCAGAAAGGCTCAGGTCTTGAAGCAGATGGTGGTATTGCTAGATAATGCCTAATCCCCACATTTCCAGGATAAGTGTCTAAAGAGGCTTTGCTTAGGCCCCTTCTTAGGCATGGCCTTAACTCTGAGCACAGTAAAGCAGTAATTTGAACACTTGACCCAAAGTGCTTTTTGAAATGGCCTTGACACAGTCTGCTTTATAATTTTGCTGTTCTTGTTCATGGCAAAGTCATACCAGAAATGGCAGGAACTTAGAAACCTGCTGGAAGCAGGTAGGGTTTGTTTTCAGGTAAGTATTTAGGTTAATATTTCAGTGCTTAAAAGGCCAAAGACTAAAGTAAGAAAGTCTCTATGAAAACCACCAAAGAAATGAAATTGGAGGCAACCGGATTATTTATTTAAATAAGCCAGAGACCCATCTGGACTACTGGCAGAGCTACTTAAGCATTTCTAAATTCAGTGACTTCAGAGCAAAAGTGTGAAACAGCTTAATTAACATGGTTACTTCACACACATTCCATGTCTTTCCGGCTCAGTCTCCTGCTCAGTGGCTGTAAGGATTTCAAGCAGAGTTGCAGACTCTGCTCTATACTGCTGTCTTCCACAACTGGCTTGCCCTGGTGCTTATAAGCATTTTGTGGGCAGATATTTTATACAAATGGCCCCGATCAACCAAATCCTCTACGCTCAGGTTTTAATCGGCACATTGAAAATGGGCTTGGAGTATAGTTGGCTGATCCCAGCCCCCAGTTCCTGGGCAGTAAAACACAATATTGCATTTATATTGCAAAGCAAAAAAAAATAGAGGATGTGCCCTTGCTTCACTTAAAGAAACAACAGAGAGGACACAGGGGTAGCTGCACTTAGAATTATATCAGTAGGAAAAGGACAAAATTATTCAAACCACCAACCAACTCAGATGCCCAGAGTCTCTCCTCAGAAGCCATTGGGAGGCTGACATCAGGCCAAGGCAGCTTCTGTTCAGAAGAAGCAACAGACAGGAAAGGCTTGTATTGGAGACAGCCCAAGGGCTCCAGCCTCACTAGTGACAGCCCTTGGACCACAGCTCTGAATCCTTGTCCATGGCGTGGCCCTGGGGAAGAGGCCTACTTTGGGGGGGATTGTTTAATGATTTGCCAGCAAAGAACAAGGCAAACACACTGCTGGCAGCTGCCTGGATGCAACAAGAGAGTAGATTTTTATTCCCACCCACAGTGCAACCTTCCAGGCAGAGGATAAAAGGAAAAGTGAGAGATGGCATTGGGAGATCCTGGAGGGAATGCCATTTGGGGCTCAGCACTGCACTGGGTCTCCACGGATGGTGCCTGGATATCTTGGCTTTGGTGCCAGTTGGTATTTCCATCCTCTGAATATTTTAGTAATTCCTAATAATAGCATCTCTTTCTTGAGCTCCTAGGAACGAAAAAGTAAGATACATAAGTAGCCTTTTATGATAGGATTCTAGGCATTTAAGAGAATAAAGCCAGAGAAACACCCTCTTAGCTCTTAAGATATATGTATTTTATAGAAGATGTATGATGAAAAAGTAGTTTGGTCCTCTGCTTGATCCCTTTCCTTTTTCTTTCTCTTCCCCTGCGCCTTTCCCTATTTCTGGGGCCCTACAGAGAGCTGGACTCCAAGATCTTCAATCCTACAGATCTTTACCTCTTTTAATCTTAACTCCCCATCACAGCCCAAACTGGGTCCTTCTCTAATCCTCTGACCAGCCTCAGTCTCCAGAATTAAACGCTTTCTCTCATATATTCACCGAATACCACCAATTCAAAATTCTTTTTTTTTTTTTTTTTTGAGACAGAGCCTCAAACTATCCCCCTGGGTAGAGTGCTGTGGCATCACAGCTCACAGCAACCTCCAACTCCCAGGCTCAAGTGAGTCTCCTGCCTCGGCCTCCCAAGTAGCTGAGACCACAGGCGCCCGCCACAACGCTCGGCTATTATTTGGTTGCAGCTGTCATTTGGTGGGCCCAGGCTGGATTCGAACCCACCACCTTAGTTGTATGTGGCTGGCGCCCAGCCCAATTCAAAATTCTTAAATGACTTACCTCTTACTTGCAATCCAGTGTGCCACTATGACCTACCCGCTTACCCTTCCCTCCAGCCAGGAATGCCTGGCTCTTACTTTAACAAAATTTTAGTCCTTCCTTCCTGCAAAGTAAATTCAGAGCTCCTTGAAGTCAGGGACTGTCTTATTTATCACTTCCATTAATACCAGGCATACAGCAGATGTTAAGAAAAATTCAGGTTGAATCACATGTTTTAATAAACAGATATGAGATAAAATAAATGTAGTAGTTCGCTTATTATTTGATTAAGATATTTTGGTTTTAGATTTCTGCTTTCTGTTCAGAGATCTTCTGTATACTCCCTGCAAGCTTAAGTTTTAAAGTCAGCTTTCCAGTTTCTTGACCTCACCACAAACAAGGAACAATTCTGTACCTTCCTTTTTATCATCCTGCCCACATCTCCTGTATAACCTAAACAAAACTCACTTCTTTCAGGAGAACCTTCAAGCTTAAGACTCATTCCCAGTTACATTTTTATTATCTTGCCTGGGTATCAATGCGCTGGGTTAAGCATAATCTGGACCAAGGAAGAGAGCAACACCCCTGCACCCTCACAACAATTCCTGCTCTCAGGAGACTTAAAGCTGATTACAGATTGCTAACCACATATATACATGCACAGGGTCTTGAGGACACTTGTCAGACAGCACACAGGGAATGGGACTTCACAGAGCATAGCACATAAATATTGGGAGAAAATGGAAGGAATGGGGTAGACTAACTTGGAATTCGCCCTTGCTATATTGCTTTGAAAGTGCTCTCTCGTCATGTTGAGCCCTTCAGTCTATCTCCCAGGTTTGATGGGAATCTCCTTTTTGGGAGAAGCCACTTAGAGACTATTGGAAACAAATTTTTTTTTTTTTTTTGGTAGAGACAGAGTCTCACTTTATCACCCTCAGTAGAGTGCTGTGGCGTCACACAGCTCACAGCAACCTCCAACTCCTGGGCTTAAGCGATTGTCTTGCCTCAACCTCCTGGGTAGCTGGGACTACAGGCGACCGCCACAACGCCCAGCTATAGCCAAAACAATTTTTAAAAACATCCCTGTATTGACTGAAAGAAACTCATGCTCCCATTGGCTTTAGGCTATAGTGCTGGCTGAGTGTCTCCAGTGAACTTTAGTGAATCCCTACCAAGATTTTAGGAAGATTTGGCCTAGTGGTCTGCATGGAAAAGTTCTTAGAAAACTCAAGTCAATTCACTCCTAATAATATTCCATATTTCTTTCTGAGTGGGTCTTTTTTCTTACCTTTGATAGGAGGAGAGATGGATTATGTTTCCTTTCTCCATCCCTTACACCCTGAAAAGTTGACGGATCTGAAGCCTGAGTCTTAAATGCTTCAGTTGAAGAGACATTTGATACCACCACCCTTCCTTTATTTCAGCTTCCCAGCAGCTTGACCAGCTCTCCAGCCTTCCCTGGCCCGAGAACCTATTTAGGCCACCTCATGCCAAAGGTGGTTGTACGTTCAAATATTCCAAACATCCCTTGACTTGCTAGTTGTGAACTGTGAGCTCTTTGTTACTTCCTAATTGCTTGAACCTCTTTATTTTTCTTGCTAAGCACAGACAATAAGAGATACGAAAAGATAATCAAAGTGCTGATAAATGAAAGAGGAATCTTCTTAGCTGTCAAGTTGGCTGTTGAATAGAAGTTCCTGTTTGTGTTTGTCAGGAGATTCGGGGAGGTGCCATCACCAGACTGAGCGGGTAAGGGAAGTACTTAGAGAGTTAGGGAGGGGAGCCAAATTCCTGGGCCGAGAGTTCACAGGGCAATGAGAATCAATAGCAGCACTTTTGATTTGCACACTGTTATCAAGGTACAAAACAACACTACCCTTTGTCCTTTTAATTTTTATTCTGCTAATGGAGCCCTTCACCCTAAATTAAGATTATTATTCAGCTTTGATATTGGATTTTATATTAGTAAAATGCTTTATAATCCTTCACTAGCTGTTTCATTCTCTCTTTATTAGCACCATCTATTTCACCAATTAGCTAACTGAAGTCTTGAAAAGACAATGCAATTTGGGACCTGAATTCTAAATCTAATGCACTAAATCTAATGACAACCTGGACAACACAGCAAGACCCTGTCTCTTAAAAACAAAAATAGTTGGGCACAGTGGTGAGTGCCTGTAGTCCTAGGAACTTGGAAGGCTGAGCTAGAGGATCAGGAGTTTGAGATTACAGAGAGTTAAGAATGAGCCACTGCACCCCAGGCTGGGCAATAAAGCGAGACTCTGTCTCTTAAAACAAGAATACCTGTCAATGACTTGACAGACCACAGGAAGAGGCACACAGTAAAAGAATAGAAGCAATGAAATTACAAATGCTTTCTTGGGAACTAATCCTCTAATGATTTAGTGAATGACTTCAAAATTTTACTTTATTTTTACGTCAGTAAAATTGAGGGCTCTCATTAGCTTAAATTGCGACCATCAAACACATCTTTAATAGGAAAACAGTTTTCTTGCCTAATTTCCTCCATAACAGAGTTGAAAACAGAAAAAGGAATGTGTCTGAACTTAATGGTGTCAGTTGTTTCCTAAGAAAGGGCTTGAAGCTAAGATCAAGACAAATACCCATAAATGATCACACCTTTGACCTAACAAATCCCCCTTTCTTGACTTTCTTCATTTGTTGTTCATGACACAGTGCTATGCTAGTTCTTCTCTTCCATTTCTGTCAGTTGCCTCTTTCTCTTTCTTCTCTTCCTCTCCCTTTCGTAAATAAATGTATTTCCTAAAGATATATTCCCTGATCTCTATTATCCTCTTCTGGGGTTCTTATTTACTCCAATATCTTCAATGATGATTCTCAAACTGGCCTCTAAAGTCAAATTTTCATGTAATTCAAAAGACCTGTTAGACATTATCTCTCTCTAGTCCTCATGGTACCTCAAACTCAGATATACCAAATCTGAATATTGTCTTCTCCCTGCATTTCACTCTAAATCAATAACCCCTCTTAGCTTACCTGTCTTAGACAATATCACCATATTTTCCCAGAGACTGAGGTTGAGCACCTCAGTGTCATGATGAGCCCTCCTCCCTGTATCCAATCACTAGTCTCTGGAAACCTACCCTTTCTGTCACTGGAGTTCGCACTATTACAACAGACTTCTTTTTTTTTTATGAGTGGAGCCTCAAGCTATCCCCCTGGGCAGAGTGCCATGGCATCACAGCTCACAGCAACCTCCAACTCCTGGGCTCAAGCGAGTCTCCTGCCTCAGCCTCCCAAGTAACTGGGACTATAGGCGCCTGCCACACCCCGGCCATTTTTTGGTTGCAGCCATCATTGTTGTTTGGTGGGCCCGGGCTGGGGATTCGAACCCACCACCTTAGGTGTATGTGGCTGGCGCCTTAGCCACTTGAGCCACAGGCACCAAGCCACAACAGACTTCTAATGAGACTCTAGCCTCTCACCATTCTACAACTCTCTCTATATTATTGCAAGAACAATCCTCCTAAACACAGCACTGATTCTATCACTGTCCTGTTCAATACCATCAATGGCTGTCCACTATCTTATGAATTAAATCCAAATTCCTTAGCCTATCAAAAATCAAGTCTTCAGTGCTCTGTTCTGGCTTTGGAATCAGATAACTTGGTTTCACATTTCAACTCTGTCACTTCCAAGCTGTGGGGGGCCTGAGACTTGATTAAAAAATGGGACATCGCCATCTACCCAAGATTATTATAGAGAAGAAATAAAATAAGTACCAGAAATTCCTGCACATAGTAGGCACTCGAAAAGCATTAGTTCTTCCTGCTTCCCCTCTACCTTTTCAACTTTATCCCCATTTCTTTCCTCAATGTACTATTCTGCTTATCCAAAACAAACTGTATCACTATTCTCTTACATTCTCCTGGTGTGCCTATTACTCCTATTCTGTGGCTTACTGAATTCCTACTTATCCTTCAGGGGTGAGTTTATATGCTACCTCCTTAATGAAGAAGCTCTTTTTCATCCAAAATGCCTCACATATCTTGTCTATACCTAATTATTATATGGCAGTTTTCGCCTTCTGCTTTATAGTCTTACTGACAAAACTGAGGGCGTGAGGGAAGGGTTTTCTGTTTTGTTTTTTAGGGTAGGGATTTCATTATATCCCACATAGCACAATGCCCTAATGTAACAGGCAATCAATAAATATGTTGGTCTCCCAAGAGTCCATTTGTGATCCATACCTCACACTAAGCACTCTTCAGAAACAATCTCTGGAGGGATATCAGAATTTCAAACCACTTTAACAGAGAAGCTGAATCAGTCTAGGATTAAGTTCAGTCCTAGTTCAACCAACGGAAATTATCTGGACCCTATTCTTGCTTGAGGAGTTATCATAATCTGGCCACTTGTATGAGCCATGGTTAACTCATCTGAATACATTTAAATGAGGAGGCATTATCTTAGCAATGGGCAAGCCAAATTTCATGGCACCTATATAAAAGTCAACTACTATTAGGTTGGCATGACAATGGCTTCCCTGGTAACAAAAGTAGATCCAGAAAGCCACTTGATTTCATAGGTTCTGAACATGGCTAAGGTGTAACTATACCATACTCTGGCTTTTATCCATAAGATCACCGCTTGGCCCTGTTAGCAATGAGTAATTACATGACATCAGCCACCATGGGGTGGCAGGAACATAAGGTGGCTTCATAGTGCCATATAATGTGGCACCATGTTTCTGAATCACCAACCACAGGTGCATAGATTCTTCCCCCTACCACACAGCCCCCTCCATAAAAAGCACCTTATCTGATATTTCTGTTGACACAGTGACTATGCTGCGGGCATTTTCCTTTGCTTCTTCTTAGTGTTTGTTCGGGTGGATACCTATAAATGCGTTCTTCGGGTATAAGAATAACCACCTAGCCATTAGGCCATGCTTTTGTCTTTAGGTAGGCTTGCCTCAGGAAGTAGCAGCATTAGCAAATTGCTAAACCAGTATCTCCCTGAAATGCTTCAGAGGCTCAAGCCCCTTCCTAGCCGAATACCTAACTACTGGAGTTGCTCTCACTAAGGTGATTCTCAGCCTAGGTATTATCAAACCTGTTTCTAGATCTATCTTTCTCTCTAAAATAACAGCTGCTTCAGTTTTCCCCCAAACCCTTTGTAACAACAGGGAAGATTAATGGCTCCTAAGTGATCCTTGTCAAAATATAGGCAGTCACTTGCTAAGACCACTGAGTGTGATGCTGGAGGGGTAGGCATAGAGATTTTGCCTTTTGATACATCAGAATGGGTCTAAAATATGGCCTCTGAGTTGGCAAGTATTTGGTGAGCAACTGTCTTCTGCCTAGGAGTTACTTCCCAAGAGTTACAATCTCACTGGGGAGATAACATATACACATGTAAACAAAGTAAATAGTGGTATAAAATGGCATCAACTACCACATTGTGTGGTATAGAGCCAATAGGTCCTGTGGGGATTTGGAGGGCCAGGGACATGGATCTTCATCTAGCCCTTAAAGAGGATGGGATTTGAATAGGGGAAAAATAGCCACATAAAATTAGCATGGTTTGGTCCACCGGCATCTGTCAAATGAATTTTTGGAACTTCTGAACTAAAGGCTTGAGAAGAAACAAGAAGTCAGGCGAAAGGTTCCTGACCATTTTCTCACAAGTCTTCAAGGTGTAAGAAGACTTGTCTGTCTGAAATATGTATCTGCAAAGATAAGTCTGGATAGCTGAGGTAGGATCAGATTATGAAGGCTACTGGATGCCAAGATAAGAATTAGTCTTGCACTGTTACGTGAAAAGGAGTCATCCTATGTTCTTAAGCAAAGGGATCTCATTTGATAAAATTCTACTTTGACAAATGGTATTTTAAGCAGAACAATTTAATGGCAGAGTAAAACTACAATGGAATGAAGAGAAACCTGGTGGTGGGAAAACTAGTGAGACAGCTATTCCAGTCATCTGGTACTGGCATGATGAGAGCTTGAACTCTGATGCTCTGATGTAACAGTTAAAAGAAGGAATGAATCACAGACATTATGACGAAAGTGTTGAAAGTACTTGCTGACAACCTGGAGTACAAGTATGAAGGTAAGGGAGGAGCGGAAAGTTCCAAACTTGGAGAATGGGTAAAAAGATGTGTAATTAACAAAAGAGGGAAATTGGAAAAAGAAGTTAGTTTTTAGTGGGGAAAATTTCAGTCTTGGCGAAACTGAATTAGAGATGCCTATCAAATCCTATAGGCAGTGCTGAAGAATTGGAGTTTGAAACTGATTCTGATACAGGCTAAACTTTGTGCACCACTGCTTGTCTAGAGAGTCTAGAGGAACCAAAACGATTCTAGACAGTTTCCCTACTCCATATAAAAGGAAAGCAACCAGAGTGGGAAGCTGAAATTCATGACTGATCATTTCCCAAAAGACAGATCCTGTATTCAGGCAGAAGAACAAGGGCTTCCTCCATTATTTCCCAACACATGAAAACTGTTGGTGACCTCAATATTAATCAGGGCATTGAACTGAGTGGATCAGATAGCAGGCCTCAAAGCTTCCTGTACAAGTTCTGTATTTCTCCAGTTTCACTATATAAATACGATCTAACACATACTTTCAAATAACCACTCTGTTTACCATGAAAAAAATGACAATGCTGGACAGACGCAAAAGAAACTTGATTTTGTTTGCTTTGGTGCTTCCAGTCTTCTAAAAGATCTAATTTCTTTTAAAGACTGAGCTACTGATTTTTTTCAAGAAGAGGAAAGTATTCACCATCTTAGATGAAAGAAAGGATACACTGCTCAGTATCAGCAAGCTGTTAAATCAAACGCTGAGCACATGATGGACCCCCAAGGCTGCACATCCTCACGCTCTACCTTCTCTTTCATTTCATCTGTGCTCCTCCAAAGCTACATTCAGAATCAGCAAAGAAAACCTGGATGGTCGGAAAGAAACAAACCCTAAATCTAAGCTATGTAAAGGGAGTGAAAGGGTGACCCAGAAAGCTGAGCAAAATGGGAAACAAAGAAAACAGAGGATTTGAGATCAGAGCTTCCTAACTAATAAGTTACAAGGGCCCCAGTCAAGTTAAAAAAGACTTTTTTTTTGGCCGGGGCTGGGTTTGAACTGGCCATCCTCAGGCATATGGGGCCAGCGCCCTACTCCTTGAGCCACAGGTGCCGCCCAAGACATTTTATTTTTTTATTTTTCTCTTTGAAGAATGTCTCATGGCTCTATCAGTTGAAGAGAGTGAGGGAAATATCAAGATATTTTGTAGATAAAAATAATCTAGCTGCTTTGTAATTGGGAGTCTGGTGAAGGGGCAAGACCTTCATTTATAGTGATGAGTGTAAGATTCATTTCACTTGTTTATTTAAAACTTACAGCCTAATCTAAATTCTGTTCCTGTGTTATGTGGAACAAATTTTCGGAAACAGTAGCCTGAAAACTAGTCTGAACATCTCCAAAAATTATTATTATTATTTTTTTTTATTGAGACGGAGCCTCAAGCTATCCCCCTGGGTAGAGTGACATGGCATCACAGCTCACAGCAACCTCCAACTCCTGGGCTCAAGCGAGTCTCCCGCCTCTGCCTCCCAAGTAGCTGGGACCACAGGCGCCCG
>CAUYQV010158029.1:0-38110 GCA_963574575.1 Galagoides demidoff | reverse complement strand
CATGGAATACTATGCAGCCATAAAGAAAGATGGAGACTTTACCTCCTTCATGTTTACATGGATGGAGCTGGAAAATGTTCTTCTTAGCAAAGTATCTTAAGAATGGAAGAAAAAGTATCCAATGTACTCAGCCCTATTATGAAACTAGTTTACAGCTTTCATATAAAAGCTATACCCTAATTATAGTTTAAGAATATGGGGGGGAGGGGAGGGGGTGGATGGGTGGACAGAGGCTGATTGGATCACCTCTATGGTTTATTTTACAAGGGTACAAGTGAATCTTTCTAAAAGTAGAATATAAACATCTTAACACAATAACTAAGAAAATGACATGAAGGTCATGTTAATCATTTTGATGAAAATATTTCAAATTGTATATGAAAACACCACACTGTACCCCATGACTGCATTAATGTACACTGCTATGATTTAATTAAAAAAAAGAAAGAAAAAAAGAATGTGTGTTGTTTTTTTCCCACTTTTCCTCCTTGGTAATTGTGAAAGAATGTGTAGGGAAAGAGCATCCTTCAGTCTTCGTCCCTGAGTGGCCACAATAAACATATTCCCTGGCCAATCTGCATGAGAAAACTTCTGTTGTGTTAAGCCCCTGATTTGTGGTTGTTCATGCAGCATAACCTAGCCTATGGCATCCTCTAAGAGAGATGCCCAGAAGCCCTGAGCAGCCTTTGCTTCCCTTTATCACAGCTCTTATCACATTGTTTATTTTTCCACCTGTCTCACTGGACTGTGAGCCCAGGTAGAGGCCAAGATTGATCCTCAGATAATAATGAATAACCAATATCTACTTTTTGTTAGTGTTTATTTTATTTTATTTTATCTTTATACTTTTTAGAGACAGAGTGTATCTCTGTCTCCCAGGCTGGAGTACAGTGGCATCCTCATAGCTTACTGCAGCCTTGAACTCTTAAGTTCAAGCAATCCTCCCACCTCAGCCTTCTGAGTAGCTGGAACTATAGCTAAATGCTACTACACCCAACTATTTTTTTTTCTATTTTTTGTACAGATGGAAATCTCACTATGTTGCCCAGGTAGGTCTTGAAATCCTGGCCTCAAGGGATCCTCCACCTTAGCCTTACGAAGTGCTGGGATTACAGGTGTGGGCCACCCAGCCAGGCCCAGTGTCCTCTCTATAAATATATTCATGTTATTATGAAATCCTCTGCTGCCACCATTGCCCACTATGTCTTTGAAATGGGAAACAACAAGCCCTTCAGTGAGGCATGAGCAGGCACAGAAGACATGGCAGGTGTGTCTTTGGACCCCTTTTCTTCCCTGCAGTAATGGTGATGAGAAGAGCCCTGGGGCTGTTGTAGAAGACCCTGCTGTAGCATCTTCTTGGCTTCTCTTTTCTTAGAAAATCATTTAACCTCTGCATCCAAGTTGTGGTGAGGTTTTAAATTAAATCAGAGATACACTTTATAGAATATCAGAGATGACTTACGGATACCTTCTAGCTTATAGTACTCTAACCCAGCTAGTTAGGGGTAGAACCAGGGACAGAAGAAGAAAGTCCAAACCTCCTAAGTTCAGCTAGTGTTATCAACTTATATTGATATTTTATATTCTCAACTGATATTGATCATGTTAACATTACTTTCAATATTATTAATTCTATTGGTGAAGTGTGGAAATCAGTGATTCGTGGATATGAAAATAAGTGCATTTGAATAAATAAATAGTAACTTGATATGTTGCTTTGTGTTTTTATACTGTTTATCCTCCTGTTCTTATTAGAATGGGGAGTAGGGAAGGGAGGAGGACTGCCTTCAGCCCACCCAGAATACCATTCCTGCCCTACTCCCTGGTTAAGTTTTGGTGAAGACTTAAGCCTCGTTATGATTCTGTTGGGCAGCTAAGCCCTGGGCATCTATTTCCCAGGCTGTATAACTCTCATTTTTTTCCAAGCTAAGCAGATTGGCCCTGTATCCCTAGGGTGGCTCCTCACCCTGTGGCACGTTAGCACTTTGGCATAAATAACTGCACGCTAAAATAGAAGAGTTGATTGGAATTTAAATTACATTTACATAAAATAGACACGCTCTGCCTTGAGTACTAATTAATGAACAACAAGAAGTTCCTCTGTATCGATGAATAAAATTGTCAGCAGCCATCTATGGGCTGGCTGGCCTGGATCTCAGTGGAAGGAGGGCACTATGACCTGAGGAATCATAGAGGCATGATAATTTGCATATAGAATATCAATTGATAATATCAATTAATTGATATTATGGCTCTGAGATCATACACAGGCTATTAGCAGCAATGTTTAGTGGAGAGGTTAGCTTGGCTGATGCCCCTTCCATTTGCACTATGACCTTCACTCTCGTCTATGCCTACTGTCCTCTCACTGTGGTGACTTTCTGATTTACCTTCTCCCATCTTCTACCAGGGTGAGAGGGAGAGAGTGGCACAGTTACACTGTGTGGGAGCAAGGATTTGGAGTTCTATCTGCTTCCTAATCTGACTTTCAACAAATCCTCCCGCTATCAGCCCCCATCTAACACCTGGTCCTACAGCGAAACTAATTTTTTTTTAATTTCAGGTTAATGTGAAGTTACAAACAACCAAATCACAATATTTGAATTTGTTAGGTAGAGCCCCTCATGTAGCTATGTCCTGCACCCAAAGGTGTGCCATATACCCTTACATTGTGCCCATTCAGTGGGAGCATCCACCCCACTCTCACCTCCCTCCCCCTCCCCCCAACTTGAATTGAAACGAGTTTTTCTCCTCACTTCATGAATTAGATCGTCTACTGGCTTTATGTTAGCATTGAGTACATTGGATATTTGCTCTTCCATTCTTGTGATACTTTACTGAGAAGGATGTGTTTCAACTCCATCCTGGTTAGTACAAAAAGTGTGAAGTCACTATCTTTTTTATGGCTGAATAGTATTCCACGGGGTACATATACCATAGTTTGTTAATCCATTCCTGGGTTGATGGGCATTTAGGTTTTTTCTACATCTTGGTGAGTATAAATTCAGCTGTGACAAGCAATCTAGTGCATCTTTCCTTATGATAAAATTATGTTTTCTTCTGGGTAGATGCCTAGTAGTGAGATTGCATTGAAACTAATTTTTGGCTCAGCACCTGTGGCTCAAGTGGCTAAAGTGCCAGCCACATATACCTAAGGTGGCAGGTTCGAATCCAGCCTGGGCCCGCCAAACAACAATGACGGCTGCAACCAAAAAATAGCTGGGCGTTGTGGCAGGCACCTGTGATCCCAGCTACTTGGGAGGCTGAGGCTGGAGACTCACTTAAGCCCAGAAGTTGGAGGTTGCTGTGAGCTGTGAATGCACAGCACTCACTACCCAGGGCGACAGCTTGAGTCTCTGTCTCAAAAAAAAAAAAAAAAAGAAACTAATTTTTGAGCCACCCTCTGGGGAGTTTATCAAGGAAACTCCAATTACTTCTCAGTGTTTTCCACGCATTTTCTATACATTTTCTGCACATTTTCAGGTCTACTAAGTCAGTTATCACTCAGCCAACTGGTGTTCAGCCTCCCAAATTTAACTGCCATTGTCCCCTGCCTTATTATCTTTATCCTTACAGATAATGACTTCTTTAAAAATCTCTTTTCTGTCATTTCAGAGGGGGAATCTAGAAGAAAGTGAAAATAAATACAAGAGGTCAACCCATTGATTTTACTAGAAGCTGATCTGTAACGATCAGTGAAAGCATACTGACATCTTGTCAGAAATATACAACTCCAAAAAGAAATTCTCTAAATGCTACCCCCGAAGGCCCACCCTCTGCCAATAGCCAGCTGACACAATCCTGTAGGGACATCACACTGAATTCTCCTCACCTTGAATCCTGGCCCCAAAGAGATTTCCCCTCTCTTGGTCCAAAGCCTTCCTTTATAACCCCAGGATGAACAATAGTAGGAACATGTATTACCTTCAGGAAAAGTCCATGTCCTTATCCACAGAGTGTAATCTTGCTTTTGGGGTCCAAACAAGGCAGCTTTGAAAGTCTGTAGACACAATTTTCCCCAGACATCAGATATCCAATCTTTCTGTTTGTTTGTTTGCTTTTGTTTTCAGATATCTTATATCACACCATGCAGGGAACAGCAATGTTCCAGTCCAGGTGATGATGCCATCCCCATCCCATACTGGGGCACATTCACTGTCTGTGGTATCTTTCCCAGTATCACTGAAGCTCAAACCTACATCCTTCTTGTCACTGTCAATCTCCCAGGACCCAGTGAGCAAATAGTTTGACCTACGTTCACCAAAATGCAGCAATTTTCATAAACAGTCCAATCTAAATCCATATTTTTTAGGATAAATTTTATAAAGGCACAATTTTACAAAGGCATGTGTTATTAAAGATACACACTTTCCATTACTAGATTTCTCAGTATCTAAGACTGCAACTGAATTCAAGTTCATCATGAATTCACAATTTTCTGTAAGATTATGAGTGGATATTATATACCAAATAGCATATCGGGACCCTGGTTTGAAGGTGGTTGTGCTAACAGAACTTGCCTCCTGTGCATGAGCTGTGGCTAAACCATTATGTGACTATGCCCTTCCAGGGCAGGATTCTGCCAATTCTGATTTGGAGGAAACATGTGATCCTTTTCTGATCCTCCATGTGGTATAAGGGAACACAGTTCTGTAATGGTCCTAATCAGAGCCTAAGCTCTGCTCTCTTGAATTTCAAAAGCTCTTTGTACAGATGTGTTATACCAGGTTAAACCACACGAAATTGCTGACATTCGATTTTTTTGACCTGCAAAAATAGCAATTTCATGTGATTCAACATAATAGTGAGAAAATCACTTAGAGTCAGTAGGCTCAGTTTTGAATCCTGACGGTTCAGATCAGTGGCTATTAAGCTTTGGCAAGTCACTGAATGTTTCCCTGGGCTCAAGTTTTCAAATGGATCAAGCTACATCTGCCGCAAAGGATTACCATTAAGATTAAATGAGTGGTAGAACCTGATGCCTTCAATGCATGACCACTGTTAATTAAGTGTGAGTTAATTGTCAAAACATTTGCTCATTTATTACTTTGTTTGATCTTCACAATAATCCTATGAGGTAGACATGGAAAACACGGTCTATTATTGAATTTTAAAGAGGAGGAGACTGATGCTTCTAGACTCTAAATTGCTTATACAAGATTATCCCCTCTCAGGTAGCACACTTAGAATTAGAACTTTGATCTCTTGATTCTTGGACTGGTAAGTGCTTTTTTTTTTTTTCTTTCACATCATCCTCCTCTTTTCTGCTCAACAGAGCATTACAAAAAGAAAATCTGTAAGAGTTAATTAAACTCCCAGAATCCTGATACAATAATACACATAGCACCCAAACTGAACCTTGTGGATTCTTTCTTTCTTTCTTTCTTTCTTTCTTTCTTTCTCTCTTTCTCTCTTTCTCTCTTTCTCTCTTTCTTTCTTCTTTTTGAGACAGAGTCCACTCTGTCACCGGTGCTAGCGTGTCATGGTGTCAGCCTGGCTCACAGCAACCTCAGATTCCTGGGTTCAAGCAATCCTCCTGACTCAGCCTCCCAAGTAACTGGGATTACAGGTGCCCACCACAACGCCCACTAATTTTTCTATTTCTAGCAAAGATAGCGTCTTGCTCTTGCTCAGGCTGGTTTAGAACTCCTCAGCTCAGGTGATCCACCTGCCTTAGCTTCCCAGAGAGCTAAGATTATAGGTGTGAGTCACTATATACGGCCTGAATCTTTCTTTTGATAATGCAATGAACTACCCCACACACCTGATGCTCTATTTACATTTTCATTCATTTAATCCCAATGATAATACTTTGAAGAGGGAGTTCTCAGTACCCATTTTCTAAATAAGAAGCCTGAATAGAGAGTGGCTTAGTTAAGTTGCTAAAGGTTGTACACCTTCACCCATTTTTATATATCCTCACTGTAATCGAAATTTTAAGAATCAATTTCCTCTACATAGAAGATAGACCAGAATTTCCTGCAAACAAATCAGATGGAAACCTAAAAGTTTGACATGGATTAGGCATGACTCCTAAAAGCCAGGATTTAAAAGGCAGGAATTCACTGTAACCTTGGGCCAATCACTTAACAACCCTGGGCTTGTTTCTTTCTGTGTAAAATGCAAAGATGTATCTTTTTAGCTTGAATTTTGTAGAGGCTAAAATTTGGAAGGTCCCATTCCCAGCCAACTAAATGCAGCTGTCTGCCCCACAAGCGTGGGGTCCCTTGGGAGGCCATGTGAGCCCAGTTCCCACTGCCAGTAGGATACTGGACACTACAACCAGCTGTGGGAAGAATCATAGTCAGTGTTGGTCAGTGTCAAAGGCCATGGCAGAGAACACTTCCAGAGGCTTCTAAGTGAACTTGTGGTTCCCACAACTCTTGTGAGTGATCATATTAAAATCTAAGAAAGAGAATCCCCAAGAGATGTCCCAATCAGCTACATGCTCAAAAAAATATCCGTTTTCAAACAATGGTGCCCCCCTATGTTGGGAAAGTCACTCCACATGAACACCCCCACCATTTCCTGCACCAGCTTTCAGCAAGCACCCCTCTTCCAACCCTCCAGAGCAAGAGACCTCAGACGGGGTTCCTCCGAAGTGAGAGAGCATGTCAGTGCAGCTGGGGCTACAACAGCAAAGTTCCCTTAGCATCTGGTTCCTTTCCTGGGTCCTGGGACCATGCAGCTGTTTTCCGGAGAGAAAACTCCAGAATGCTACACGCTGACAATTCATCTTCCTTTGTTCCTTCGACTTTTCTAGGTGTCAGCAGTGCTGACTCTTTGCCTGGGATGCTCTCCTATTTTTTCCTGGTACCTACCTCTCCTTGATTCATTTCTATTGGCTTATTTGGCAGCTGACCCATGGCTACCCTGATCTCATCTTTCCACAAGCTCCTGCTTCCCATTTGCCTTCTTCCTTGGCTTCCTTGCCCTGGTCCTGCTCACAGCACAGCCTGGCATCATGGCCACAGCCCTCTCAACTGTGTGTGTTGATTAACCCCTTCCCTGCTTTTCCCAAGTGTGTGTCTCTGCTTAGATGTTCAGCAGCCTACAGCAAGGACAGTGACTGTGCTACCTGTGAAATAAATGCCATTCCCTGAAGCCCTCAGGGCAGAAAGACATGGTGAAATTCCAATCCCCAATGCACTTCTGGTGATGGAGGAACAGTTACCTCTCTTCTGCCTGGTGCCTGGGCAGTGCTGAGACAGTACCGCCCCTTGGCATAGCTGTGTTTCCTACAGTCATAATCCTGAGGGAGAAGATGTGGGTGGGTTTCTATTAACGTGGAGTTCTGATCACACTCTAACTAGACTAATTAGACTCTCAAGCAAAATTACTCCAAGTCTGGATGGATTTAATTTTTCTCCTAATTCCCCATGCCATTTACTGAGTTTTATGTGAGGTCAATGAACGGTATTTTTCCTTTAGATTCTGTCAGTCCCCTGGCTGCTAAATGTACTTGCTCTCAATTTTGTTCAGAAATTAAAACCAGGAAATTCAAATATCCAGACTCATTTGCAGCCCCTCTAATGATGGTTAAGGTTACTCATAATAAATCAAAAGCACTGGGAGATCCTGAAGTAGCCTGTGAGTCATCCAAGAAAGAGAAAAGCACATTCTGACCCATTCCAGTGATAAAAATTATGGTTCTTTGGTTCATTTAATGCACACCTACTGTGCGCAGGGCATGTGGTACTACCTAGGGGGGCTAACACAGATGTGTTCATCACCAGTAATATCTTCAAGGAAATTGTGATGAGTAGGTAAGATAAAAGAGATGTAAATGATGATAGCTTAAAAGGGAAAGTCATGATGTCCCAAGAGATGCAGAGATGAAGATACGGGATTTCAGAAGAGGAAAGATCAGTGAAAACTGAAGGTGGGGGAGGGAAAGATGGAGGAAGTCATCACAAAGAAGAGAGAATTGACTTGAAACTTTAAGGATGGGCAGTATTTGAACAGGAAAAAAGAAAGAGCTCCCTGTAGAAAGAGAAACATCAAGTGTGGTAAAAGGTCACAGTATTTATGAAGAAGAGTGTGAGGGGCACAGTAGGTAAATACATGGTGGGGATAATTAGGAATGGCTTTGAATAACACCTTTATTCCATCAGTTATGGTAGTTACTGAACGTTTTAAATTGGGGAAAAATAAGTTAATCTTCAAGAAGGTTAACCTAAAGAGAGAGGAAACAGAAAGGTCAGAAAGCTATGGCCATCATCCAGAGAAGGTGAATTTTTATTCTCTGAAAATTGGATTGTATGTCAATATTCAGTTAATCAGAATGCTGAAAATTAAAGCCACCTATCTCCAGCTACTCTGGATAAAGGGAAATTCGCTATAATTGGTGAAGTGTGGGGTGGTGAAAGGTTACATGTCCCGTAAGATGACATCCTTTTGTTGGGGTGAGACGTGAGTCGCAGTATCACAGTGAATTATGCTTCCAGTAATAAACACCTTCACCTTCCACATCCTGATTCACTTTAAACAATTATTTGGTCACTGGCTATGAAAAGATGACATTTCATTAAGCAGACAAGACTTAACATTCTAAGAAAGGTAGATGAACCCAGGAAAGAGCCCTGTGACAATTACAATGCAGAGATGTGCCTAGCTATTGTTGCTGTCAGGGAGCATTGCTTCCCACACAGCACAGAGATGCAAGGAACCCAGCTGCAGCCATCCCCAATTTAACTCTTGGTTTTCCCTATCTGGCCCGTGTGTTGAAAGACTTTTGAGGAAAGGGAGAATTTTTAGTAAATTTGTAATAGATGACTGAATCAAGATGTCATAAGCAATACTGTTGTTCTTCAAAATGGTTCAGCACTTTATATTTATTATATTTTGATTAGCATTTCTTATAATTGCTATGCTTTTTCTTCATTCCCCATCCCATTCCTCTTCTGCTCAGCAGATTGCTGTCTGTGCCAGAACAATTTTCAAGATTAGGCCCTGAGGTGCCAATTCCCTTCTTTGGGTAGATTCCCTAACTAACTAGTTAATCTCCTGCTTTCTCATTACTTCCTCCCTTAATGACGATAGGTAGTAACATTCTCCAGAGACGATTCTACCAACATTTATATTTCTTCCAAATTAGAAGAGTAGGCATCTCTCCAGATCATAAAGAATACATTTATTTTAAGGTACAGTGGAGAGAACACACAGAAATTAAAGTTTGTTTAATGAGAGTCTTACTAGTTTGCAGAAATTCTGGCTTGTGCAAAAGAGCTCAGCTTCATGCTAGCCTGGTGCTGTCTCTCTTTCAATATTCTCTCCAGCGTTTCAGCATTAGGTCACAAAATAGTTTGGGAGTTCTGCACCAGAGAAACTCAAAAGACACATTTCTGTCTCTGGCCATGAGTTTCTGTACCTCTTGTGCTCTCCTTGAATCTATTCTCTCTCCTTCTCTCTCTCTTCCTCTCTCCCCCACTTTCTCTTTCTGTCTCCCCTCTCTCTTCCTCTCCCTCCCTCCTCTTTCTCTTTCTCTCCTTTACCTCCTTTCTCTCCTCCCTTTTCTCTCTCTCTCTCTCCCTCCCCTGCCCCCAGTGCCTCCCTTTGTTAATTTCTGCATCACTGTCTTCTCGCCCCTCCCCTGCTGTAAGCTCCTGGGTGTTTTTCTGTCTACACTGGTCAGAAGCTTTGATCTCAGTGAGGATTCTGAAACCCCTAGTCTGGATTTGTTACTGACACTGCTAAAGGTATTCCTCCAAGCACAAGTGTTTGGCCCTTCCATTCCAATAGAGAAATGTGGAGACTTACCCCACTATATGCCCCACTGTGTGGCCCCTTATGTCTGTGTGCTCAGCCACTTTCTTGCCAACTCTGTGAGGCGGGTATTAAACCCATGTCACAAAAAAGGAGAGTGAGTTATGCCCAGAGATCAAGTGTCTTCCAGTTTGTAGCAGCATCAGAGTTCACCAGTCCCACTTCCTTGCTCTTTCCTAGTGTGAGCTGTGTGTTTATCTGTGGAGGGTTATATCTCAGTCAGCTTGGGCAGCTAGTATAAAATAACATAAACTGGGTGGCTTAAGCAACGAACGTTTGTCTCTCACAGTCGTGGAGGTTGAAAGTCTGAAATCAGGGTGCCAGCATGGTCTAGTTCTTGGCGAGGACTCTCTTGCAGGTTTATGAATAGTTGTCTTCCTGCTGTGTCTTCCCAGGGCAGAAAGAGAGCCAGCCAGCTCTCTGATCTCTTCCTGTAAGGGCACTAATCCCATTCACAAGGGCTTTGCAAAGTCCCACCTCCTAATGCCAACACTTTGGAATTAGGGTTGCAACAGCCCCTCCCCTTAATAATGCAAGTCACAGAAGATTTATAAACTGCCCATGGGCTGAATGTTTGTATCTATGTTGCTTATTGGTATGTGGCTTTTCTGAATATCAAAAGCTTCATCTGGAATATATATGAGTACCAAAGTTATATATGAGTCCAAGTTCCAGGTCTGAGTCCCATTGGAACATCAAGACTGATACTCCCACCAACAAACAAAATTGCAAAGGACTTTGAGAATGTCAAACCAATTATCCTTTTTCTCAAGGCAAGTGATTTCCATTCTGCACTCCCTTCATCTATATTAGCACCAGCTCGCTCTAGAAGATTCCTTCTTCTCCACCACCTCCCAACCTCAATGATGCCTAAAGTTTCACCAAGTATCAGCCACCACAATTGAAAAAAATACATGACTTGTGAAGTTGAAATACATTCTTCTTAGTAAAGTATCTCAAAAAGGGAAAACTAAATATTCAATGTACTCCATACTAATATGAAATCAATATATAAACAATTACATGTTCCTAAGAACAACAAAACACTATTATAGTCTGGTTCAGGGGTACAGGGAACCAGGAGGGGAAGGGAGGACATATGGCAGAAGGAGGTTGGGCATGAGGCAGGATCTCACCCAATGGGCGTATTGTGAGGGTGTATAACACGCCTCCTGGGTAAGGAGCTCTGCTACAAATGGAATTTTACCCTGGAAGTGAGAACAATATAACCTAAATATTGCACCCTCATATTAATTTAAGTTAAAAAGAAAACAGAAAAAAAAGAAGAATATATATGATGCCATCTTTGTACTATTTCTAGGTTGGAGTCACCATGACTCAATAAGAATAAGTAGGAAAAGGAAGAATTACAGAAATTACAGAGTAAATACTTACTGAGCCCCTGGCAGGTGCATAACCCCATTCACCAACTGTCATCAAGACAGCCCCCCTCTCTTCCTCCTGGCCCCTTCTCCCCATTCCTAGCTCCCCCCCCCAATGTGAGACCTCAGTGCATCAGTCCCTACAGCTGCAACCTAGATTGACCTAGTCTTCTGAGCACTCTGATTTCTCTACCATCAAAGAAATAAAACTAGACACGGGCTGTGTCCAGTTATCTCCTCCTGAATAAGAGTAAATATTAAAAATTAACCACTGCTGACCCCAACCCCCACAAAAGATATCACATTTTTGTTAAACGCACTCTGGGTGACACACAGTCCCCTTCTTTGGTTCTGATCCTCCCGTGGCCTTCTTGCTGCTGTAGGAGCATTTTCTTCCATTTCCTTCTCTCCTTTATTCTCCATCTCCTTAATACCCTTCCCTTCTCTTTCTTTCCATCCTTATCTCCAGGGACCAGCCCTCCCACCGAGGGCTAACATGTTTCCCTCCTTCCCCTGACTCCACACCCGCTCTGGGGCGCTGCCCAGCCTGGAGCTTTCCACACTTCTATATAGTTGACTTCTTCACTGAACCAATTTCTTCCTGTATCACCAGGGAAATAAAACCTACAGTGAAGATGATAGTATTGGTTTTCCGTTTTACTTTACTGGTAATAAAATCGCAGAACCTCTTCTCACAGAAAAAGCCCTGGCATGTTCGAACCACATAAACAGCATGAGAGCAGGGAAATGACACAGCCCCTCCTCCTAATAATGCAAGTCACGGGCCAATTCAGACCTGCTCTTGCATGATATGAAATTCGTAAGCTTAGAATAATTTGTATCAGGTGGCCTGGAAGCAACAAGGGAAAATAAAATTCTGCTGAAAGAGATGGGCTGCACAAACCCCAAGGCTTTCTACACTGATCTTTAACACCAAGGCACTTGGAAATAGTAGGAGGGGAGTTGTTTAAATGTTTCTGGAATATATTAAAATGGTGAATCAATATGGAACTTAAGTGAAATTGACTCTGGCAGATGGAAACGGAATGTTTTAAAGTCAGTTCACACCACTAACTAGTTAGGTGATCTTGATCGGGTCACTTAACCTCACTGGACCTCATATTCGCTATTTATAAAATGAAGGAGAAGAAAATGTCAAGACCGAGGATTTCTAACAACATTTCTTGTTCTAAAATTCTATAATTCTAATCAAGACTAGAAGGCCTTGGCTAAAGGTAAAGCTATTTAGACAGCTTTGCCTGTCACCCATGGAGGAGCCCAATCTGACAGCAATAACCACCATGAGGCTTCAGAAATCCTCTTGATTCTGCAGTTTCAGAATTCTCTGGTTTCCCTATGATTCAAAGAGAGTTAATGCCCTTGGCCTTTTAGATAAACTATTATCTGACCCTTGCCTTTCCTACCTCTGCATCCAACCAATCCCCTGAGACAAGGGCTGTGTTGCCAGGCCCCATCACTGGCACCTGTAGTCCCAGCTACTCAGGAGGCTGAGGCAGGAGGGCAGTTTCAGGCCAGGAGTCTGACACAAGCCTGAGCAATACAGCAAGACCCATCTCTAAAAAAGTAAAAATGGAAAAAATAATATGCACTGATGGTCTCAAGTCAAGACTGCCAGGAACATCCTGCAAAGGACTCAATAGCCTGCTTATTAAGAAAAGAATACTGGAATAAAGAATTTGAAAACTTTTAGTCAGGTCCCAAGACAAAGGAATTTGGCCTCAGAATAGTTTGAGGTGACCTTATCGCTCACTGGGAGTCCTTTCCAAGAGATAGTTGAGATTCTGTGCTGGTCAAGTGCCTCTATGCTCTCAGATTCATTCCCTAACTTTGTCTGGCAGAAATATTTCCCAGGATCCCCTGACAACTGGCTTCTCACTAGGTTCCTCTAACTAGCAGGAGAATGGAGGATGGGAGGAAGGGAGAAGACCAGAAGTATCCCCCCTCATTTTGCCTCAGGCATGAGGACACAGTCTCATCAAGGAGCTGGGTCTTCTCTGTGGTCCAAGCTCCCACCCAGTTGATATGATTCTTGATTCTTGAACTCTGCTAGCCTCGCCTTCTCCCCTTTGCCTGAGTCTAGGGATAGTAGCAGGTGGTTGATGTTGCTAATGTCTGAGTTGTCTCACTATCCCTGGGATGTCCTTTCAGCTCTTCTAGAACCTTTGAGATGAGCCCCTCAGACTTTGTTTCTTCTACTGGCCCACCTGGCCTGGACTTTCTTTTTCTGACCTCTTCTGGCTGATACAGATGCCTGCTTCTGACCATGTGCTGATGCTGATGTACCATATGCATGTAGGAATATATTGGGTACAATTATAACAGCTCTTGGTGTGCTTCCCAGGATGTCACCTAAGAACCCGTCCCCACCACAGTGAAAGCAAGATGGTCATTTCAGTGGCTCAGAGGTGATAAAGCCAACACTGACAGCAACAAGGACTGGTGAGCCAATATGGGTGCCTCCATGCCAAGCCCACCACTCAGTGGAGCAGAGAAATTGCATTGATAGCTGCAGGAGAACTTTAAAGGCTGCCTTTGATTGCACATGATGCAGACACATCTACCTGAGAAAAAGAAGAGATTCAAAAGCTTCTGAAGACCCTGAGACAAGTAAATATTATAATCCCCACTAAACTTATTCCTACATCCTTTGATTGTCCTCACAGTGCTGTTGCCGGGAGAAGAAAGATTATGAACAAGAATTTAAAGAACACCTTCAAACATTTATGTCATTTGGTACTCATATATATTCCAGATGAAGATTTTGTTATTCAGAGAAGCCACATACCAATAAGCAACGTAGATTAAACCAAAGTTTTAGGCTGTAATTTCTGTACTCCATGGGGAGAATATGGCAGGTGGCAGTGAGGGATCCCACCTGGTCTCTGAGAACCTGCACAGAAAAGGCAGAAGGGCTGAGGCCAGGCTTAACCTGGACACATATGTACATCAAAGCTTGCCATACTGAATGTGTGGTTAGCTGTTTACATCTCTGTATAAATTATGAATCCAAGTATAGGGACCAAGTATTAGTCCACACTAACTTAAGTGTCTATCTGAACTCTAGGTCTAGTAAGTGTCTAATAAACATTTGTTGGCTAAATAAATGAAGAAGAATAGAGCAAGCCACTACCTGAGCCAGAACAAATACTGATGGAATTGGAAATCAGGCTGGGATCACAGAGTCAATCATATGAGTGGGCATGTAGGAATAAATGGCTTCCTATATGCCTTAATTTGTAGGAAGTATTTCAGGATTCCATCTAATATCTCCCACAGAATAGGGATTCAACCATAAGATATATTTTCTTTTGGTGTTTGAGAATTTCTTTGCAAAACAAATCTCTCTGAGATTGAGCATAATAATGAGCTTAATATTAAAAGAAAAGAGAACAGGTCTCTGAGTGGTCCTACATGGATATGTGGCCCACAAATACACTTGCACACATCTGAAATGATGTATGTAATGGTTTGTACAATAATATGTTTAAGAGCAATCAGGCAGAGGCTACAGAGGTCTATCTACAGAATATTGTTTAAATAAATGGCAAGACCTTCTATACAATTATTTAATAATAAAGAACAATTAGGGCGGCACCTGTGGCTCAAAGGAGTAAGGCGCCAGTCCCATATGCCAGAGGTGGCGGGTTCAAACCCAGCCCTGGCCAAAAACTACAAAAAAAAAAAAAAAGAATAATTAAAGTATTTATTAATATAGGATCATCTCTAATATATTGTAAGGAGTAAACAGAGTGGAGATTTTGTATGTTAATTTTTGTGTAAGAAAAAGGATGGAATAAAAATGTCTATTCTTATCTCCTTTGTTTACATAAAGTAACCCTGGAAGAATACACAAAAAAACAAGACACAGGCTTGCCTACAGGGGACAGAAGTGGAGGGCATGGTCCACTTGGTAGTGTGGTGACAGCAAACCATCTGTATGTTGACTGAATTCACTTTGGGTTTTGAACATTGGAGTATATTAACTAATCAAAGAAATTAAATTACATTCAAAAGGGAGGATCCCAAAAAGGAAGTGGGATGATGCCAAGGACAAGCTACAGCACTCCAGGACTTCTCCCTCCCTCAGTTTCCATAAATAAACAGCTACTTGCCCCATCACTGTCCTGCTCTGGTCCTGCTGAAGCATTTGCTAACTCTGCCTGGTGCTGGAAGTACAGCATCTACCACAATTATTACTCATCTGCTCTGGTCACTAGATTGTTAATCCCTAGAGAGCAGAGTCCATGACTGACTCCTCTTTTTCATGGCCATGGTGCCAGGCATATAAAAGTACTTTAAAAATAAATAAATCTCTGTTAAATGGAATTGAATTTTTCCTACTGCCAAGTCTAATTCTGCTTTAAAAATCTTGAGCATGAGCCAGAGATTTCTTCTTCCTTCTCCTCAAAAATCATTTTTAGAATCCATTTAGTAAGGGTACACTTGTTGGTTTTTGAAATAGATTTCACAGTCCCCATGAGTGGATGGGGACAGTGTTTGCACCTACTATTAAGCAGTGGAGGTAGGGGGGCACAGGGAGCTGTGTTGGATAAAGGGGTATGTGAATTGGAGATTCTTGTAAGGCACACACTTGCCCATGAGTCTGGAAGTGGGCATGCTGGATTAGCTGTAAATGGGCTCCATGAGGGCAGATAGAGAGCCCAAGACTCATAATCTAAAAAGGTAGCATAATGTAGGTTTTATACAAACAGATGTCTCATCTAAAAAGCTCTCTCCTTTGAATGGACCTAGAAATCCAGTGTTTGTTTATTCGCTCATTCATTTATTGACTATCTACTACGCTCAGATAGAATGTAAGACACTGAGGTTTCAGCAGTGAGCACTGCATGAATGAGGTCATACTTAAAGTCAGGTAGGCAATTGTAGCAGTGTTACCAACAATCAGGTCTTTCATTCATGTTCCAAATCAGTGCCTGAGTCTACAGAAAGAAAAACACAGCTCCCCCAACCTTCAAGAGTATGAGCTGGTAAGGGCTAGCACATTGGGTCCCAGACAAATGGTCTGGTTGATATTCAGGACAAGTCTACAGATGGAAACCAAGTCATGTGAACTGATCAATGCAGGAGTCAAAAATGGATAAGGACTTGATGAGCACATGACTGCCCATAGCTCATCAAATGCCTGACCCATGACAGCAAATCTTATACCCCATGTTGTGGAAGACAAAGGCTGCTGACACTCTTGACAGGACTGGGTTGAGTACTGCAAAGAACAAAACCCTAAGAGAGACAAGAGAGACAAGGTTGCCAAAGAAAGCCCCAGAGCAGCATCACACATTTGCATCTTACATATACTATTGGGCAAATCCTGAACCCCTTACACATATCTCCCTCCTATTTCGTGCTACCCATTTGTTCTCATCCTATTCCACTCAAACTTCCCTAGTTTCATTTTCATAAACATAGCAATGAGGCAGGAGAAAGAGGATATACGGAGATTACCTCAGCCTTAGAGCTTGGCCTAGGATGCTTTTATTTCTTTCAACTTTGCTTTTTAAGCTTATTGATATACTTTTAAATCTAGAAAATAAGAGTCTATAATGGATATCAGAAGAGGTTACCTTAACATTTCAACTTTCATAATCTGCACAGCACAGAAGGCTTTAGCTGAGTGTGCCCTGACTCAGTCACTAGTTAGCCAACTGACTTAAGGATGTCACTTAACTCCTCTGTGCCTTTATTCTTTCTGTATCTAATGGGAGTGCATATGCCTATTTTGCCCTATTAGAAAAATGTCTGATATCAAAGTGCTCTGGAAAAGGACACCTACAATATGTGAGGTTTTTTCATTATTATATTTCTAAATTATCTAAAAGTAAGGCTATTTGGGATGAGCCTGATTATAACATTCTCACAGTAAAACCAAGGTAGGTGCCAGGAGAAATAGGTTAGAGAGAATTGTTTGGATGTTTTCCAAAGCCACCTTTTTCATTATCTATAGTAGCGATAGATTTCTTTGGACTGGAATGTCTTCCCATGTTAAAGATTTTTGTTTTGATAGCAAATGTAAGGATAAGACACAAAAGCAGTCTGTGTGCAAGGCTGAAGCAATTCTGACTGCCTAGCTACTTCGGAATATTTTTAACTCAGCTCCACCACTTTCAAAGTATCTGAAGACAAGAGATATAGATATATTACAGGCTCAGAGAACAGCTTCGGAAATAATCAAAACATCATATGCAGTATCAAGAAAAATTTAGAGATTCTCTTATGGGGCAGAGACAGTGTTTTATGAGCAAATAAAAAAAAACACAAATGTGGAATTTA
This sequence comes from Galagoides demidoff, assembly GCA_963574575.1. Taxonomy (NCBI): domain Eukaryota; kingdom Metazoa; phylum Chordata; class Mammalia; order Primates; family Galagidae; genus Galagoides; species Galagoides demidoff. The sequence continues at coordinate 20,654 of CAUYQV010158029.1, read as the reverse complement.
TTGGTGTCGTGTCAAAGAGAGATCTTCCCTGAATAAATGCATGTTGCAGGGTAATGCCAAGTGGTACAGGGATGAATTTCTCCTCAAGCACAGTCTTAGACCTTCCTTATCATGGTTTTTCATCATTTATTCAGCAATTTTTATCAAAAGGCTGCTAGGTTCAAGGCACTGTTCTAAGAGTTGAGAACTCAGTAGCAAAAAAGACAAAGGCTTTACCTCCATGAAGCTTGTGTTTTTACAGGGAGACAGAAGAAACAAGCAAGTGAATATTTACTATGATGTTACATGGAGAAAAAGGCTACTTAAAAATACAGCAGCATGGGGATATAAAGAGTGAGAGGTGACATGTTGGAAAGAGTTGTCAGGGAGAGGCCCTCTGAAAAAGAGGTGGCATTTGAACAAAAAATGTGATAGAATAAGTCAGAGAGGGGTACTATCTGACTAATAGAAACACTTTATCTTCAGACAAGAGGGAGACAATGAACACAGCACAAAAGAATGTTGACCGTCCACACACTACTTTTACCAGAGAAGGCTAAACATGGCTTCAAGATGTGCTTGCAGGTTGACTTTGTTCTCTGGCACCTCTCTTACCACCATGAGAAGAGTTGTCCCTGGGTAGTTGCTGGCCCTTCAGCCTGGACCCCAGAACGAAACCACAGAGAGCTCCCCCACCATGCCTAGCTCTAGCTGCAGAGAGGAGGCAAGACCAACTGGAGACAGAGGAGGAAGGCAAACCCAGCCCTCATCCTCAGCTAACTCATAGATGTGTTAGCAGGAAAAATAAATGACTGTTGTTTTAAGCCTCTGAGTTTAGGGGGTGGTTTGTTACTTGGCAATAGCCAACTGTTACACTATGCCAGATAAATCTTGAGATAAAGACAAAGTGAGAGAAGCAGAATGGGAAGTGTTCTGCAGAGGCATAATTTAGTTAGAATGATCAGAGAATGTGTCAATGGGAAAATAATCTTTGACTGAGATCTGAATTAATGAGGGAACAAACCATGCAGATTTCTGGAGGAGCAGCATTCCAGTGAGAGGGAAAAGCAGATGAGAGGCCCCAAGCAGGAGTGTGACCCACATGTTCATAGACAGCTAGGGAGCCAGAGTGGCTGGTATGGAGAACCAGGGAGGTAAAGTCAGGGAGACAAGAGGACAGGTCACATAGGACCTTCTAAGTCCCATGAGTAGGTTCCAAGCAGAAGAGTGGCATTGTCTGACTTAATCGTGAAAGGATGATTTAACCTCCTATACTGTGGATCAGATAGGATACAAGAGTGGAATCAGGGGATTGGTGGAGAGCCTATTACAATAATCCAAGAGGGAAATAAATGATGGGGCTTGAATGAGGATAGCAGAAACAGAGGTGGTAGGAAGTGATCAGAATTTGACCATGATTTGAATGCAGAGATAATGGGATTTGCAGATGTGTCCAATATGGAATGTGAGAAAAAGAGATATTTCAGAGATGACTCCAAAATTTCAGTCCTCAGCAACCAAGAGGATGGAGCTAGTATTTACTAAAATAGGGAAGACTTTAAAAGCAGTGCCTTAGTCCATTTTGTATTGCTATAAAATAATACCTGAGGCTGGGTAATTTATAAAGAAAAGAGATTTATTTGGATCACAGTTTTATAGGTTATATGAGAAGCATGAGCCTGAATCTGCTCAGCAGCTGGTGAGAGTGTCAGGCTGCTTCCCCTCATGGCAGAAGGTGGAGGGGAGCTGGCATGTGCAGAGACTTCATGGTGAGAGAGGAGGTGGGGGATGGGAGGTGGTAAGCTCTTTTTGAACAACCAGCTCTCTAGAAAATTAATAGAGTGAGAATTCACTCACATCCACCCCTAGGGAGGACATTAATCAATTCATCTATCCACTTGCATGACCCAAACACTTCCCATTAGGCCCTACCTCCAACATCGGGGATCAAATTTCACCATGAGGTTTAGAAGGAACAAACACCCGAAGTATAACAAGCAGAAAGTATGGAGAAAGGATCCTAGCATCTCAGTGCTGATCACGTTAAGTTTGAGTTACCCAGTTATCCATTAGGCATCCAATGAGAAGGTTCTGGAGGCAGTTTGCCATCTGGAATAGAGATATCAATTGGAGAGCCATCAACCTATAGATTACGTTTTTTCTCATGCCAATAAAAATTTGAGAAAGCCTTTGCAAGGGAGGAGAGACCAAAATGGAAAATGGAAATTTTCTAAAACAGAATTACTAATATATTTGTACAGCCTTCTCTAGGCCATGTGACAAATAGTTCAGACTGTGCTCAGTTTAGCTCTCTCTTTCCCTGGCATTGATTTGGTCTGGGCTTGTTTCTTCCTGCTACACTTACATGAGTTTCTACCCTGTTGATTGAGGCAAAGCCCAAAACCCAGAGGAGTTTGTGTGCTAGAGAGATAGGAAGTATCTGACACTCACTGCTTTATTTCTTAGGGTTGAAATACTAGGAGTGTGAGCTCAGCACCCATAACACAGTGGTTACAGCACCAGCCATGTACACCAAGCCTGGTGGGTTTGAACCCAGCCCAGCCTAGCTAAAAAATAACCATGACAACTGCAACAAAAAAATAGCTGGGCATTGTGGCAGGATCCATAGTCCCAGCTGCATGGGAGGCTGAGGCAAGAGAATCGCTTAAACCCAAGAATTGAAGTTTGCTGGGAGCTATGAAGCCATGGCACTCTACCCAGGGTGATATAGTGAGACTCTGTCTCCAAAAAAAGAAAAAAGAAAGAAGAAAAGAAATACTAGGAGTGTGGCATTGTTCCTCCAGGAAGGAAAACATTGTCCTCACCGTATGTAGGGGTGGGGACAGGGACAGAGACCTCTCTGACTCCAGAGACAACACTGGACAGGTGGGACCTCCTTACTCTATGGATGCAGCACTCTCTGGCTCAATCTGGTCAAAACCTATGATGAACCAGGGAAGGAAACCAGTATGCAAAGCAACGATGCTCTATTTCAAAGACTCCCTTGTTTTACAGCTCTTGGGCAGAGCTGAGACACAGAGCTTAGAGGAGAAACCAGCTAAGAAGATGTAAGTGACCAGCCAATGAAATCAGTTGATAACCTCAAAATAAATGCCCACAACATTGTAAAATCACTGCAAATACAATTGTTCAATATCTCAAAGCAACTTTAAAAACTTGGTTCCTTGATCACAGATCTATAGCCAAGAAAGTTCAGCCTCATAAACTCAAAAATGTTTTATTTAGTTTTACAAACCTTTATGACCTAGTAAACTAACAAGGGCTGCTAAGAGCAAAAAGTGACATTTAGATTATTAAAAACAGGTGAAGAGCTTGGGCTTACTAGGAGGACAGTGGACATAAACTCTACTAAGGGAATAATAAAAGGTCACGGAAGAGATTGACTGAGAAGGGAAAAAGATCTGTGTCACATTGAAGAGTGGTGAGAAGAGACACTCAAGCCAGACTCAGATTCCCAGCTGAGTGTCCTTGTTAAAAATTTTTATCTCTGCTTTCAGCTGGACAGCTTGCCCATTTCCCATCACTTTGGGACAAATGGAGGTGGTCTTTAAGGTTCACAGCTATGCTCATACACTGTGACATTTTACTACTCCTAAATTATGATGGAATCCTTAAAGGCCTAGCACAGCCAAGAGCGAAGCCCGGGTTTGTCAGCGGTTTAGAGCTTTTGGTGCACACAGGAGTAAAGGATGGCACTTTCCACAAAAGATACATTGCAACTGGGATGTAGTATTACAGGTAAACCGTGCATGGGCTGCAGTGCGGGCGCATCCAGTTACAGGCATTTCAGATACATTTTCTTTTAACCTTTGCCTCTAGAAAATTAAACCCCTATAAATCAGAAAGACCCAGCACTTTCACTCCTTAGAGCATCTTGCAGGGATTATATCAGTTATAATATATAACAAAGGAGGGAAAATATAGGATAGAAAAGTCAACTAAAGGTGATAGTTGAAATGGTTCTTAAAGAGGGAAAAGAATTTTGAGAGGAAAAGAAGGCAGACTGGAGGGGCAGGAGGTGAAAACACAGGGGCACTGAATTCAGTTCAGAGAGGAAAAAAGAGGTTTTTTCCCTGATAGAATTATTTCATGGTTGAACAGGCTTCCTCAAAAAAGCAGAAGGAGAAAAATTACTGAGAGTATATTTCTTCCTTCCTTCCTTCCTTTATTTTTTTCTTTTTAGACAAAAATATAGTGCGGCAGACACCCTGCTTTGGTCTCTATCATGCCGTGTCTGCACGGCTGCTCCCCCCACTGGATGTATGAGCCACGTGCGTTTCTATCCATCCTCATTGCCCTGTCCTGAGCACATACAGTAAACATGTCTATCGCAGAGGAGGGAGGAAGGAAGGAATAAAGGACACAGCATCTCCGTATTGGTGAGATGCTGGGACTAGTTGAAATTCAATTTTAAATCACATCAGCCAAAGAGATATGAAATCTACTGTTTAAACCCAAAAAGCCTTGAAACAATAATTTTTAAAGCTTGAAGGTTAAATAGAGTTTATCTTTTGTCTACCCAAACAGCAGGAAAGAGCGCTGGCGGTTGGCCCACACTCGGGGAAGTTAGGCAGAGCAGGACTTTGTTTTCTCGGGCAGTTTATCAGAACAGCAGCAGGTGCACCCTAAGGAAGCCAGGCAGGCTTTATTGTGCCCGTCTCCCCATCCAAACTGTCTAGAGAGACAGAAAAGGGCCTCCTTCAGCACCATGGTGCCCCTCTCACCTCCTCTCTAAGTAATGGAGAAAGAACCCCAGTGAGACCAGAAATCCTCAGACTCAGCCAGGTGCGGCGGCTCACGCCTGTAATCCTAGCACTCCGGAAGGCTGAGGCAGGTGGATTGCCTGAGCTCAAGAGTTTGAGACCAGCCTGAGCAGAGTGAGACCATCTCTACTAAAAATAGAAAAATTATCCAGGAGTTGTGGTGGGGACCTGTAGTCCCAGCTACTCAGGAGGCTGAGACAGAAGGATCACTTGAGCCAGGAGTTTGAGGTTGCTATGAGTTATGATGCCCAAGGTGACAGAGTGAGACTCTGTCTCAAAGGAAAAAAAAAAAAAGAAATCCACTGAATCATGCACAGAGACATGGGCATGAGCCAGTCTGACCTTCTGTTACAAGCTCCATATATTGCAAGCCATGGGACTAAGACCTAGAGTGGGGCACCTTCCCTCCTACCATGGTGAAGCCATGTTCACACACAACTTGGGCAAACATAAGTGGACCACCTACTCTCACTTAATCCCTCACTTCTTGTTAGCATTTCCACTGTTTCAACCTCTCCCCAGGTCCCTTTTGGGAGAGTTCCCTCCACCTGGGCATGTCTACCTAGGCAGCTGAGAAGTGCCAACTATAGAATTAACCATTAGTACGTACAGACAGGCAGTGATGAGGTGGATGTTTAAGTGAGGAATACCCTCTTGACCTCACCACCATTAGCAATACTGGCAAGCTGGGGAAGTAGGGAGAAACCCAGGCTAATTGGCCAGAGCTACTATGCAGCCAGCAAGCAGCAGTAGTGCCTAGTGTGCTTCCAATCTCCCAGGCCTGTTCCTTCTTATCCTACCTGTATGGAATCCCCCCACCTCAAACTCAAAGAGTCTCTTCACCTCCCATCAGCTTCCTCAGAGTATACATGCCTAACTAGGCCATTACTGGATCCTTTCAACTCACCCTCAGCAATCATTTCCACTTAAAATCATCTCTGTCTTCTTACCTGGTTATTAGCCATCACTGCTGAGAGCAGGCTGGATGCTAAATTAGTTGGTATTCACTGTCCCTTTACTCCTTCTCTTTCTCTCCCTGTCACAGACCCATAAAAGTGAGTGAGCATGCAGAACATTCATGAAGTTGAGCCTGCACACCCACCACCTTACTTCTCTTCCTTGAGAGCGTGATCTTGAGCATGAAGGGATTCGTGTGTGTGCAACTGGCACTAAAAAAATAATAAACAACTTCCATTATTAGACAACATTTCTTTGCCTTTTCAGAGTCATCCAAATGATGTTCTCAAAACCAAAATATGTCAGAATTCATAGTCTTGTAATGATCTGCTTTTATTGTAGGAGAGAGGCAATTTGCCTTGACAATAGATCTTGGACTATGCAGGCTATAAAAATTCCCATTCCTCCCCTTACACCCAGCTTAGATATGACTGAACTGGGAAACAGCATAGATCTCTGCTTCTGTGTGGGTGCTACCCTCCTTAAAAGGGAGTGGATGGGGTGTATCCAATATCCAATAAGCAGTCCCAGGACAAATCTTATGGAAATGAGGCTCAGAAGCAATTTCCTCCCCAGTGTCCACTCACTGCCCCCTTCCCGAAGACCAGATCTGATCATCTGATCATCTCCATCCTCCAGCTCAAAAATCCAGTGGCACAACTCTATCTCCCAATTAATGTCTAAACTCTTTGATGGTCACAATACAGATTTACCTCCTTTCTCACGACTCTTCCTAGCCTTTGTTTACCAAATGAACAAGTCAAGCTGAACTATTCTTACTATTGTTTAATTTGGTTTCACCTTCCCATTTAGGCATCGTTCCAACTGCCTGTAAAGTTCTTCCTCACTTCTTGGTCCATCTCTGTAGGTCCACACCTCACTGCCCTTCAGGAGCACAAGAGACAGAAATTGACTCAACAGGAATTGAATGTCTCATGAGAACCAAATGCACAAAGTTCAGCCACATCTTACAAGGAACCAGAATAAGAAACTAACATGCTCTCAGAGAAATGATCCATTCCTTTTGCTCTCCCCTCCCTTCATCCTTTCTCAGTAATCAGACATGCTCTGATCTCTACCTCCTCCCACGAGTCTACTCTGTTGCTTTTTCTCGCTTTCTCTGTTTTCCCATGTCCTTGACCAAACATGGCCACCTCAGGCTCTTACATGTTTCTCAGCTCCAAGCCCACAAACCACAAGCATCATATGTCATATACCAGTTTCTATTGTGTAGGAAAGAAGACAAACTTGTCCCCCAACCCAGAATGACTCTCAGCTGTTCAACTTCCCTCTAGTTAGCTATGGCCAAGAAAATGGCAGTCATCCAATACAACTTGGCTGTCTTCCATGTGCTGCTGAGAGGGGAACATTCTCACAGCAGCAGGGCATGACCTAAGCAGACTCCCCAAAAGTTTCCTGCATCAAAAATCCAGCCTAAATTTCAGGTCCTTCTTGATGCTTCCTCTCATTCCCCTATCGAGACATAATCTCTTCCCTCGTCAAGTATCATTATCACTTATAAGCGGCAGCACCTTCCTTTCTACTTTTTGTTCTAAATTATCTCCCCTTCACCTCCAGCCTAAGCAGCAGATATTGAGGCAGGCTAAGCCAAGCATAGTAGCTCACCCACACTGTCTTAGATATTAATGCCTAGAAAGAGATAGCTCCTACAATGTGAGACAGTCTGAGCCAATGAGGTGAGCTACTTCCTTCAAGGTTTGGAGCCTAGAGGTTCCAGGCTACTTGTGGAAGCCTCCAGTAGCATACTATAAGAAACAGACAGGGACTGCGGCAAGCTGGCCTACGTGGAACAGAAAGGGATAGCCAGCTGCAATTTGGCTGGCGCTAAAGGCAGCATCCTAAAAATTAAGTCTAGGTCTGAATTTCCAGAAGATTCCTTATTTCTGTCTCTCTGAAACTTAGTCTGTTTATCTAAGACTAATAAATCTCTTTTTACATGGAGGGGGCACAGTTTCTTGTAATCAATGAGACATGGCATGCACAGCCCTTTAAACCTTTGTTGTGATGCTTGTTATCTTTTACACTGAATTATCCTTACTTGTCTACCTATTTTCTTTCCTTTATAAATCTATGAGATTCCTAAAGACAGGGATTGATTGACTTCTTCCTTCCTTCCTTCCTTTCTTTGTTTCTTTCTTTCTTTTCCTCTCATTTCAATAGATTTAGGAGGTACAAGTGGAATTTGGGTACATGCATAGATTGTATAGTGGTGAAGTCTGGGCTTTTAGTGAACCTATCACCTGAATAGTGTACATTGTACCCCCACAGGTAACTTTGATCCCTAACCTCCATCCTATCCACCCCCCTATTGAGTCTCAAAGGTTTATTATTTCACTTTATATGATCATGGTAGCTTAGCTCCCACTCATAAGTGAGAAATATGGTATTTGATTTTCCATTCCTGTTACTTCACTTAGGATTATGGCCTCCAGATCCATCTAAGTTGCTATAAAAAACATAATTTCATTCCTTTTTATGGCTCAGTAATCTTCCATGGTGTGTGTATATATGTGTGTATTTCACATTTCTTTATCTGCTCACTCACTGGTTGATGGACACTTAGGTTAATTCCATAACTTTACTACTGTGAATAGTAAGTACTACAGTAAAGATGAGTGCAGGTATCTTTTTGTTACAGTGACTTCCTTTTGTAGTGGTAAATACCCAATAGTAGGATTGCTGAACAGAATGGCAGATCTACTTTTAGCTCTTTGAGAAACCTCCATACTGTCCTCCATATAGATTGTGGTAATTTACATTCCCAATGCTGTATGTGTTCTCCTTCCACCACATCCGTACCAACATCCACTGTTTTTTATTTTTTAATAAAGGCCATTCTGACAAGAGGATTAATTTGCATTTATCTGATGATGAGTGATGCTGAATATTTCTTCATATGTTTCTTGACTATTTATATATGTTCTTTTGAAATGCCTGTTCATGTCATTTTCCCATTTTTTAATGGGGTTATTTGTTGTTTTTTTTCTTGATGAATTATTTGAGTTTCCTGTGGTTCTGGATATTAGTCCTTTGTCAGATTCATAGTTTACAAATATGTTCTCCCATTCTGTACGTTGTCTATTCATCCTGTTGATTATTTCTTCTGTTATGCAGACACTTTTTAGTTTAACTAAGTCCTATTTATTTATTATTGTTTTTGTTGCATTTGCTATTGAGATCTTAGTCATAAATCCTTTGCCTAGGCTAATGTCCAAGAGAATTTTTGCTAGGTTTTCATCTAGAATTTTTATGGTTTCCAGTCTTACATTTAAGTTTTTAATCCATCTTGAATTAATTTTTATATATGATGAGAGATAGGGATCCAGTTTCACTCTTCTTCATGTGGCTATCCAGCTTTCCTAGCACCATTTATTGAGTAGGGTATCCTTTCCCCAAAACACTGCATATTTTTTAATGCCCCCAAAGCCCATAAAATAGAACATAAGCTCTTATAATTTATCCATTTAACGACTGAATTAATGAATAAATGAATGATTATAAATGCTCATTGTCCTATTTCCATGATCAGGCATGATTATGAATTTGAGGAATATCTATGAATAAAATGGAATAATTGCTGCTTAAATTGGTATTTTGGAGGATGGATATTATAGTCTTCTTTCAGGTGCCTGAGCCTGTTTCCTGCTACATGTCTGTGTTATGGAATGCAGGACTGAGAATCTATGTAGTCTTTATTTAATAGACCTAGTATTGGACATTCTTGGAGAAAGAGATAAGAGATAACACTTGAATACCAACCATCTTGGTAGTCTTATAATCGCCCCCTGAAACATAGAATAAAGGGAAAAGGTCATCCTCTTTCATCTTGTAAAAGGCATGAGCATTGCTTCTTATGGGATCCAATCTGTTACGTTCTGCATACAAGAATTTGGTTTCAACATAGCTCAGAAAATATCTGAAATATAACCAATCCCCAGCCGGAACCCATAGATACTGTGGTTTTGCAGAAGTATAGTTGTGTCCATTTGCCTTAGGACAATTTCAAGGTCCTGGAAAAACTGCACTGAGAATTTCACAATGGAACTGGAGTGGAAGCCCTGAAAATCTGGCTAAGTCATAGCTTCCCATCAACTTCTGTTTCTCCTACCAAGTCAGGTCAAACTCCTTTGGGAGGACTCAACTATGTCCTTCCTCATTTAAGAAGCTATTCCGCCCAGACCTTGCAAAGGTTGCAGATCCTGTGAGCCTAAGCATCAGTGTTTTTAATTATCCCCATAGTCCAGGGCTGGCAGGTCTGGCAAGGCTGAACTCTGAATTTTACAAAAAGCTTCACCCTTTCTCCCCAAACTACAGCCTCCTTGCCTTTAGCTTGTTTTGAGCCCCTCCAGGTCTCTCTTGGGGGCACCATTGGTGGCAGCTCCTACCTTACACTTGCTTAATGACTCCCTTTTCAGGCCCCAGAGGGCTTTTGACTCTCCCTCATGCTTGGCATTTGACAAAGCTATCTCCCAGGGGAACATTCAGCTGTAACACTCTCCCAGCACATCTTCTTGTCAACATGACACAGGGCAGGCAGCCTTTCAAAGTGAGAGGAACAGGCTCAGACATATGCAGATGTGCATGCAAACACATGGAGAAGAGAGGGAGAAAAACCTCAGTGAAAGGGCAGCTGAATTTAACTCAACATAAATGCACCCCTAAGTAGCAGCACCTCAGCAGTGTGCATCTTGCTTTGCTAAGAAGCCATGGAGGAGCCATGACTTCTTTGCTTAAGAAGTCATGCATGCTTCCCCAAAAATCCTCAACACATTCCTTCCACAGAACCCTACTCTGGTGTGGCCAAAATGCAGCCCCTTCTAGAAACTAAAGCCTTTACTGGCCTTAATGCTGCCTACCAAAGACATCATCTCTGGCTGATGCTAGCACCTGCACCTCACCCAGCAGGGATGGAGCTGGTAGCACACACTGAACTTGGGTTTGCATTGAACATGCCCTGCTCTGTTGTGCTTCTCTGCATCTGCCAAGCTGTTCTCTTTTCCTAGAAGGCACCCTTGCCTTTTCTCTACTTACCTACTAGAAAACTTCACCTCTTTAAAAGTTAGCTCAATTTGCTCCTCACCTGGCACTCCCTAGACAGCACTAGAGGTGCCCATTGCAACTTGCACAGTCCTCCATTTTGCAAACATCACACTTTCTTGCATGTGTTGTTTGATATTTTCATCCAATGGCTAAAAGCTTGTGCAGACCTTAAAGGCACAGAAAATGGCTTTTCATGTCTGTATCCCTAACACAGCCTCTGTCATACAGAATTTGTATGGAACAAATAAGTCAAATCACAGCCCTCTCTGGGATGTGCTCCTATATGAACACAGAGAAAAGGATCGCTCACCTAGACTGTAAATTATAATATTATAAACTTAGAGGTACTTGTAGCCACCCTTTTTTCCTTTTTTTTTTTTTTTTTTTTTTGAGACAGAGTCCTACTATATCACCCTTGATAGAGTCCCTGGCATCACAGCTCACAGCAACCTCAAACTCTTGAGCTTAAGCAGTTATCTTGCCTCAGCCTCCCAAGTAGCTGGGACTACATAGTAGCTGGGAGTATAGGCACCAGCCACAATGCCCAGCTATTTTTTGTTGCAATTATCATTGTTGTTTTAACTGGCCCGGGCTGGGTTCGAACCAGCCAACTTGGGGGTATGTGGCTGGTGCCATAACCACTGCACTACGAGCGCCAAGCCCTTTCTTCCTCTTGACTATAAAGCTACCACACAGAGACAAGCAGAGGTGCAGAGAGAGATGTGGAGGCAGAACCCTGATGAATAAGTAGTTTGGGTGCATAAATCCAGCTGTGTTTGAAAACAGGGCCGTCTGTCCTTCCTGACTATTAAGGTTTAGAGCAAGCACCATCCTTCTCATCTTTTCCCCCCTTAAGATACCTGGAGTTGAATTTTGGATAGTTGCAACCCAAAGAGACCCGATAGAGTATGTCATTTTTGCTCAACTGTAAAGGGAGAGTTTCTCTTGTACCAATGAAACTCTTGATTAATTACTTTATTGTAAACAATAAGAATTATTTGTGAAAAACCTGTTAGCCTTAAATGATCTCAATTATTATTAGTATTTAGTTCTTTTAGAGGTTACCTGTCATAAATCTGACAAGATCTGTTTTAAAAGGACTTGTTTATAATACAGATTTAGTTAATATTCCCAGAAGAATCACTATGGTTCATTTTCATAATTGAAACATTTTAAAGATCATTTTTAAAAGCAATATCTTTGCAAAACAACGAACCTTTTGGAAAGAAACATAGGAGAATAGTTTCATGATTTGGAGTAGACAAAGAGTTCTTAAAGAGAATACAAAAACCTTTAACAATAAAGAGAAAAGAATTGATAAACTGGAATACATCAAAATTAAGAGCTTTTCCTCAAAGATATCATAAAACAGTGAAAACATAAGCTACATAGTGGTAGAAGATATTTGCAAGAGTTATCTGTCAAAGGACTTGTATCCAGAATATACAAAGAATTCCTACCCCATAAATAAGAAAAGAGCAGACAACTCAATGGGGGAGGGTGGATATGGACAAAAAGAGTATCAAAGGGTTAATATGATATGAAAAAGTACCCAGAATCACTAATTATCAGAGAACTTCCCATTTAATACTCAATGAGGTACCATTACAAATCCACCAGAATAGCTAAAATGAAGAAAACAGAAGTAACAGATTAGAACACCTGGAACTCTCAGACCTTACTGGTAGTATTATAAATTGGCATATGTCCTTGGGAAATACTTTTAAGTGTTTACTGATGCTGAAATTTTTCATATGGGGAGCTGATAAGGTTCTGTATCTTGATGAGTGCTGGTTACATGGGCGTGTCAATTCACTGAACTGTAGACTGATGATCATGCACTTTTCTGAATATACATTTTACTTAAGAGCAATCAGGGCCAACAGCAGCATGCAGGCTCTGGGGCCTCCAGCAGCAGCAATGCAATCTGGTCAACAGTACCCTTATGTGCCAGGGAGGATCCCTGTTCTCTTTCCTGGTCCTCCAACCTCCCCTTCAGCTCTGCCTATTTCCCAGAATCCTTTACACCAACCAGAACCAGTGTCAGCTCCTTGCAACTCAGAACCCTGACTATCTTTGACCCTTCTTAATTTGTATGTCAGTAATTCATCTAAAGTTATAAGTTGATGTTTGATTAAAAGTATGTGTATTTAACATGGTCAAATGATTTCTTTTGTCATTTTTTTGATTGCAAAAATGGAGTGGCTTATATATGGAGTTACCTTTTATTCAGTCATATTCAGTTCACGTTTCAAGTATCTACTCAAAGACAGCTGGTATAGTGGTTAAGTCATTTGACTCTGCTACCACATAGTCAAGGGTTTGATTCCCAGCTCCAGTACTTGCTGGCTGTGTGACCTGGGACAAACTCCTCAACTTTTCTGTGTCTCAGTTTCCTCTCTTGCAAGATAGAGATGACACCTTCTTCATATGTATTATGAGGACACACATGTAAAGCATGTATGAGTATTATCTATTACTATAATAATTCACATGAGAAAGACACAGGCTCTATGATCACCCAAGTCGTACCCCCAAGTCCAGAATTAAGGTAGCTAGAAATAGAAGGGAAGGAGTTTCTGGAGGATATTTCCCATTTGAACTGGACTCAGTTCTTGAAAGGAAGCAATAAAGACCCTGAATAAAGACCTCCACGTGTCCTCCCATGGATGCTGCTGCAGTCACCTTCCAGCCCTCTTCCCTGTGTCTGATGAGAATGGTCTGAGAGATTCCTCTCTGTGCTCCACTTTGGCCTGTGACTCCCAGGCACCAGAAGTCACTCCCCACACTCCTGTTTAGTGATCAACAGCCTGATCCTGGGGGCTGCAGCAACCACTGTCGTACTGAGACTTCAGTCCATTAGTTTGATGGACCTTCTCATTCCTGCCCAGTCTCCTCCCAACACAAAGCCCATCTCAGGGGCCTCAACTACCCCACTCCTCAAAAGCCTGGCCTTATGTGCCCTCACCAGCACCACTCCCAAAGGGGACACGTTTCATCCGGGCCTTGGCTTTTTCTCAGTTCTGTGGCTTTGAGGCGTCTCTAAGGTTCCTGCCTCCATAGCACACTCCTCATCTGCCTACAGTGGCCACACACATTCTTCTCTTCCTGACCCTCCTGTGAGCTCACGTCCTTCTCCAAAAGGATTTTGGACATGAAAATAACTTAAGAAGAAAAAATAAGGAAATGTTAAGAACAAATGAGGTGTAATATATTTATACACAGGACTAGATATCTCAGGAAGAGTGCCGTCTTTGGTTTAGAAAATACCCTTTTATGGCTACCAGCTATGGAAAAGGGGCCCCAGGGTCTTGGTGTAAAGGAGACAGTCAAAGATATAGCTAGATTTCTTCGCACAAAAAAAGCATCAAGACTTAAGTAAGATGAAAGATGAGAGAAAGGGGCCTGCGTATGGGAGCCGGGGCCCGGTGGAATTGCCCAGAAGGTGTAAGATCAGGGTGTCTACCCTGTGCTGAAGCTGTCTGTGATGCTGCAGTGGAGGCTCCCTCTGGGTGTTAGGTCTTCACTTAGAGACAGCTGCACAGCAGCCTTGAGATGATACCATTGGGGAAGTGAAGGAATCACATCAGTCAGGAAGAGCCTAGTTAAGGTAAGGCCAGGCACACACAGGTTGCCCAGGTGACCCACAAACTATACTGATTCCGCAGAATCAGGAGTTCAAACTCTGAGGTTACCAGCAGAGGATCAAGTCTGTGTCAGTATCTCCGAAGAGACTGCGAAAAAAGGTAGATCCCCCATTGTTCATGGAATGAAGGTCTTAGAGCACTATTAATTGAATTCAAAAGAACAGGGGCCACCAGCTGGCCCCCAGCTTACATAGGTCTATCTCAAGCTGCTGAGATGTGTCTGCTGTGCTCAGGCATGTGTGCAAGCCACCAGAGTGGATGGGGGAATGAGAGAGTGAGACGAGTCCTGTTTAAATGGTGATCGACAGCCTGATCCTGGGGGTTGAAGTCTGAAGAGGTGGATTTGGGTCCTGGCATGGTCACTAATCTTGGCTGCACTAGTCAGTGTACATGTATCTGGTCCTCAGAGCCCTCACCTAGAGAAAGGCTTTGACCCACTCCCATATTTTAGAGGACTTGTCCCACCTTCTCACTTTCCCCTGATGATTTGGGCTCCCCTCTTTCACATGGCTGACTTCTCTCAGCCCTTTTACAAAGTTAGGGAGCAATGCTAAGATTTCTCAGTGCAGACTCGTGGGAAGACAGGTATCCACTGATCCCCTCTCCTGCAGCACAGAGACAGAAAGGCCCTTCTGCTCCTGGCCCAGAGAGCAACAGCACTGAGGCACAAACCAAGCTCAGAGGCGAAGCAGGTACATGTTCAACAGCTTGCTGAAGCCATCTCAAGTGTCATGGATGAGACCGGCCCTGAAGCCAAGCCTGCCCCTTGAGTTTCCACTCCCCTATAGCACACCATTCATTCTCTTCCTTCCATCACTGAGCTTTTGTTCAATAATTGCTAGTACTTAGGGATAAGGAAAAAGAGAGATAAAAATTCGCAGAGCAAAATAATGTAAGATGAAATGCTTGGCCTCAGAATTTGCAATAGCATTAGAAACTCACCCCCTCCCAATCTCTTCAGTAATAGCCTCTTCGGCATATTGGTGGAATTTTACCGGAAAGCTATTAATTCAATAAATTCTTATTAAGTACCAACTCTATTCTGGCACTATCCTATCCTCTGAGGATAAAAGGGTGAATAAGATAAGTTCCTTATGGAGTTTATAGTCTGAAGAGGAAAGACTGACCTTAAAGTAGTAACCACATCACTACAGATAATTAATTAGTTAATCACAGTTGTGATGTGCTGTATGAGACTGGAAATCAGGAAGACCTGACCCAGCTTAGAATGTCAGGAAGGCTTCCTAGAGCAATGACTTTAAGCAGAGACCTACAGCGGTCTGTGAGTTAGCTGGACGGAGGAGCAGGAGAGGGACGGGAGCGGACAGGTCCAGGAGAGGGATCAACACCCAGCACAGCACAGGACGCGTGGGAGACTGGAAGACAACTGGGTTGGCAAGGCTCTTGAGAGCCAGGGAGATACTGGTGAGAGACGTGGACAGGGCCAGATCCTATGAGAGTTTGCTGAGGATTGGGGCTTTATCCTAAGAGCAGCAAGAAATAGTTTTAAGATCTCCAATCAGATTTCCACGAGGACCCACCATTTCCGTTGTGCACTTATTTCTTCACAGCATGTGGGCCAGTCCTCGTCTGATGCTTCCAGATGTACTGCTCCTGAGAAGCGCCCCTGGGCTTCCCGTGGGCTTCTACAACCCTCCCCGTCACAGTCTATCTTTCTACCACCAAACCTATTTACCCTGTGACAGATTGGGAATGACAAGACGGAATGCTATGGGGTCTCAGGGGAGGTTTGAGGGGGCAGCGGTTCTTTCCTCCCTATGCCCCTCCAGGCTCCCCTTTGATGATCATGGAAGAGCCCAAGACCCTTGTGTCTCCATCTTTGCACTTGACATCTGAGTCTGCCTCACCTCCCTAGGATGTCGGAGGAATAATTAAATTAAAGATATGAAGTGTGACATTTCCCAGGGGCTAAGGTAACAGCTGGTGTGCATAGACAGGAGACAGGGCCTCCGGAAAGCACCCAAGAGCACCTGGCACCAGAGGAGCCTCGGGGAGCTGCCTGCGGGCCAGGACCACATCTGCACACTGCAGCCTTGGCCACTCCCACAGGGAGCACAGGAAAGGTGCCTCGGCTTCCTGGTGAAGTTCACCTGGTTGATGTTATAGTCAGCCATCGATTCAGTGAGCATCAGCTCTGTGCTGGACCCATGAAGATGAGTAAGATGGGATTGTATCCCTGAGGTGCACAGTAAACTAAGGCTGACAGGCATAAAAGACAGGAGTCATGCAATTTCTCTGGAAATGTGGGGAGATATACACACGTGACATGCAAGTCAAATCCAACATTTATACAGAAAGCAATGTCAGTGGAGAAATACATAAGTATTATATTACGCAGAATAATCCCTGTAACCCGTAAATATGTTACCTCTACATAGCCAAACAGGTTTTGAAGATGTGATTAAGTTTGAGGACCAGGAGGTCAGAGATTATCCTGGATCATCCAGGTGGGTCCAGTCTACCATCATAAAGGCAGAAAACCCTTCCTGACTGCAGTCAGCAGAGAGAGATAGGACAACAGAAAAGGCAGCAGGAGAAATGTGAAGCGTGAAATCCACTCGACCTGCTGTCCCTGGCTTTGAAGAGCCAATGAATGTGCATGGCCTCCAGAAACCAGAAAAGGATTTGGACGAGTTTCTCCCCCAGAGCCTCCAGAAATGAGCATGGCCCTGCCAACACCCTGCTCTGAGCCTGGGAGACCTGTCATGGTCTCCTGACATATAGAACTGTAAGGTGATAGAATTGCATTGTTGTAAGTCACTAAGTGGATGGTAATTTGTTACAGTAGCAATAGAAGACTAATATGACATAGAGAGAGAGATGAGAGGGGTGTGTGGGTGTGTCCATGCGCGTGTGCTTGTTTTCATCCAATTATCTTTCCATCAGGTGTTCTTAGGTACAAATGACATCATCCACTGTAGCTAGTTTTAGAAGAAATGTATTAAAGGTTATTAGATAGAACAGAGAACCTCCAGGAAGGCCAGAGAGACTGACAATGGAAGTTTGCCACCAGGACAAACCCAGGCATATCATGGAAGCATCTAGCAGAGCGTGCTGCCCTCACTGCCCAGGACCCAGGCTGCCCAGAGAGGTTTGGTTGCAGAACAGCCACTCCCACCAATAGCCTGGCCAGCCCCCTACTCACACTGGTCATATGATGTGTAAGAGGAAATTAGACACTGCTCATATCTAGATCCATGCCCCAGGAAGCACCTCTCATTGGAACCAGGGCATCATACCTGCCCCCCTGCTGAGGAATCAGTTTGGTTTTTTGTCAGAACTCATAACATGAGGAAATGATCTAACTCTAGGAAAGGGGCTCAGATTCGGTGAGGGAACAAAATGAGCAACATCCACCGCCCTTTGGTCAGTCCCAGCACTGGAGTTGCCACAGCTCCAGGGTAGTGCTGCAGCCCTGTCACTCATGAAGGTTACCTTCCTGGACCCCAAAGGCACCTGCTAAATCTCTGGTGCTTCTATGGAAGATGAATGAAGAACTTTGGAACTCCAAGGAGGAAACAGGTGGCTTAGGCCAGATGGATGAGAGGGTCTGAGTTATAGGATCTTGAGCTATCCTTTGTGGATAGGTAGAATAATGATTCCAGGCAGAATGTAGTCCTAAGAATATATGAAGTTGCAAAAGACATTGGCATGTGGGGATAGTTGGGTATGACTGAGGCCCAGGGAGTGATGGGGAAATCTTGGGGCATGAGGGGAGGTAGTCAGCACAGAGGGTGCAGTACATGGTGCTAAGAAATGTAGACTTCATCCCACAGGCAATGGGGAGCCACTGAAATTGAATCAGGTGATTATTAGAAAAATAATTCTGGCATTAAGCGGCATGACAGATTTCAAGGAAACAAAACAGGGATAGGACTTGTAGTTATTAAAAAAGTCTCCATGCAATGTGGCTATACGCACCCCCAAAAGGAGAGCCAAAACAGTGGCAGTGGGTATTGTGGGGGGGGGTGAGTCAGAAGAAGAATCAATATGATGAAGTGATTGAATGCATGTGACTGATAGAAAGAGAAGACTCAAAATTATTAGGGTTTGCCAGACCTAGACAACCGGGGAGAAGCTCGTGGTATTCACTAAGTCAGGAAAGTTAGGAGATAGAGAAACATTAAGAAGCATTTCTGGGAAAGATAATTGTGATTTACACCAGATGCCTACGGGACAGACTAGATGTGTAAGAGGAAATTGGACACAATGGTCTGGAGCTTGGAGAATATTTGAATTGAATGGGAGGTAGATTTTAGGGGCATCATGGGGATGACTAAAGTTGGGTGAAGATTTCTCGGGGAAAGAATAGACCCGAGGACCCACCACTGAACAGGTGCTGTAGGTAAGGGCAGTGGAAGCACCCAGGGCCTTAGGGTTCTGTGCCTCACAGGTGAAGTGGACCTGAGGTCAATGTGTTTTTATCTTAAATGGCACCAAATCAGCTGTGAGGGGCCGTCAAGGTATGCCCGGTGAGTGTGGGGCTGAGGCTGTGAGTGAAGCCTCACCCTGTGCAGACCAGCATTTCCCTCCCTTCACACAGTCCACTCATGCAGCCAACTACCAAGTACCAGGCTTACCCATTGCCCAGTCCTAAGAGACACTACCCTGCCTAGGTGGCCAAGGCTGGTAACACATGGCTCTGTTCCAACTTTGCAAAACTGTTGGAACTAAGGGTTACTGTCTTAGGCCGTTTGGGGTCCTATCACCAAATACATTAGACTGAGTTATTCATGAACAAGAGAAATGTATTGCTCACAGATCAAAGTCTGGGAAGTCCAAGATCAGGGCTATAGAAGATTCAACATCTGGGCTCACAGATCTGGAGTCTGGAAGTCCAAGATCAGGGCTGTAGAAGATTCAACATCTGGTAAAGGTCTATGCCTCAGAGGGTGCCTTTTGTATGGAAGGGGAAAACAGTTTCCCTCAAGCCTCCTTTATGAGAGCACTAATCTAATTCACAAAGAGTCCTCACAGTCTAATCTCCTCCAAGGGGCTCCACCTCTTAACACTATAACATTGAGGATTAGACTCCAGCAACTGAATTTAGTGGGGGACACCAACATTCCCACCATAGCAGTTACCAGTACTGGGTCTGGCCAGCCACATATGGTTTGTCAAGTCCTGCTTTAAAGGCAGTTGTGCTATAGGAGAGCTGAAAATAGACAGCTCTGAGAGACTAGGCATTTGGAGTGTGGAGCTAATACAAATGTCCGGGTACAAATTGAAGTTATTCGGCCCTAGAAACTGTGGACCTGCTCGTTGGTAAGGAAAATGGAACCTATATCAGAGAGAAGCAAAGGTGCCTTGAGCAAAAGACCATGACTTCATGGGAGAGAAGAAGAGCCCAGAATCAGCCAGCTTTTTGGTTATAGTCCCCATGCAATGTGGCTACATTCACCCCAAACCCATTTTGACATGAACAACTCGAATACTAACGGGTAGAATCCCCATAGCGGGGGCTGAGCTTGCCTAAGTTGGATATATGTGCACTAAATGTGTCCCCACTACAATTGTCCACATTCCTAATTCTTGTGGCAGAACCTTTTCTGTAGTTAACACAGAGACCAATGTAAAGGATGGCCTTTCTAAAGGAACCCAAACTCCCAATGAATGAAGTCTGAATGAATGAGGTTTTATAATGACATCACAGGCATCTGGCTAATGTCAGTAAATAGCAATTGGCAATTTCATTAATTGGGATCAAGGTCTGGCCTATACTTCTCATGTCAAGTGCAATCAGTTATGTGAAATAGAGTCTCCTCCATTTATCATAAGCCGGCACTATTCATAAGCTGGAGCAGTGCACTTGAGTTTCCCAGGTACCTTTTAAAGGCAGAGTTTCACTTCTCCAAGGAGGAATCTATCTCAGTGAGCTGTTCTGTTCCTGGAAGGACGGCGCTTACTAAGGCATAGGACCTTCTTGGGCTGCAAATACCTTGCATTTACAATTGGCTTTGAACTTTTCAAAGCATTTTCATAATCTGAGATATTTAAAAATCACAAGTGCAGTAGGTAAGTTCTACAGATCTCATTATTCCAGTGGGTTGATAAAGTAGAGAGATATGAAACTGAAGCAGTAAGATGTAAATCTGATTTTTTTTCTTTTTCAGTTCAGAGTAATCTTTACTTGGTTTCCACCAATCAGATGCCTCGTTTTCCCTGCACGCAGTCGTCAGCGTTCCTGTGCCTCTGGCTGAGAGCA
>CAUYQV010158028.1:0-63591 GCA_963574575.1 Galagoides demidoff | reverse complement strand
CCAGGCATTGTGGCGGGCACCTGTGGTCCCAGCTACTTGGGAGGCGGAGGCAGGAGACTCGCTTGAGCCCAGGAGTTGGAGGTTGCTGTGAGCTGTGATGCCATGGCACTCTACCCAGGGGGATAGCTTGAGGCTCCGTCTCAGAAAAAAAAAAAAAAAGAATAAATGAAGATAACTACATTCAGAAAAGAAATCAGACAATTGCTGCAACAAAGTATTAAGCAATGATAATAATAGTAATGCAAAGAAAGTAACATTCACATTGTCAAATGACTATTATAGAATGCTTTGATGCTGAGGTTCATTATGGAGTCATCAATTAACTTCTCATTGTTTTTTTCCAAAGTCTCAACAAATAGACAACTAATAATTATAAATAAAAATAAAAGATAATTTCAAAAAACAGATCATGCCAAGTCTTATAGACAATAGAAAAAGAAGAAATACTTCAAAACATTTTGCTTAACCTGGACACACCTGATATTAAAATTGGAAAAAATATATTATTATAAAGGGAAAATTACAAACGTAATTCACTTTAAAATGAGGATGCAGTAACCTGTATCCTAAACAACATATTAACAAGTTGAAGTAAAAATTAATGTTAAAGTAAGCAAAGTAAGGCCAAAGGAAAAAAAAATAGTGACTAATTCTCACATAAATTGGATTCGATTTTGACAGGAGTGTCACTCTTTAGACATGTATCTAGGATGCTTGGTTTGATTTGTTTTTATCTTCATAGATTTGCTCACCATGAACCTTCCTATCTTTTAATTAAAACATTTTGGTGTTGGTATTCCTGTTTTTAAACCTTTTAAAAAGCCTGTGGATGTGTACAAGAGCTTTTGTTTAACCCTTCACTGTGAATTTTCCCTGGAACTCTTCTTTTACATGTCCTGCTGTTTAGTTTTCTGTTTCCTCACCCTCGGCTGTGTGTTCCTGCTCCATTTCCAACAACTACTCATTAGTTAGCTCCTTGGGAACCACTGCTAAGAGCCTTCAATGTCATTCCCGTGCACACCTAAGTTAAAGTTTCCCCGTCTCAACCACAGCCTTGTTGAAATTCACTACCTTTTCACCTTTGGCAATCCTTTGGAGCTACAGGCAAACCTCCTGAGTATCTTCTTCCAGAAGTGATTCAGACACTTCTCAGTGACATCACTTCAGACCCCAGCAAGGTTCCTGATGGAGTCAAAACACTGTAGTCCTTTCAAAATTGTATCATTGTCTTCTCAGTGTCCTCCCCCAAAACAGTAGTTTGGGCAAAGGCCTCAGGTTGTAGGCCTTAAAAACTGTTATTGATCCATCATTGATCCATTGGTTATAACAAACAGGTGGTGTTCAGAGGAATAACATCACTTTGTGATTGTGATGAAGATTACCAATAAAAGGAAGATGTTAAGTAGGATTATCAAGAACAGCTTTAAAACCTTGAAAGGTATCTTAGTGTCCAGATAGTACTTTTGCATTTGGCCGACATGGCAACTTACAAAGGCATTTATTTGGAAGATACACTAAGTGATCCGTGACTGTTCATAGCTCCTGTAGGGCACTGGCTGTGTGGGCTTACAGGTATGCTTGAAGGTCCAGGGTTCTCCCTGAGCCAGATCACAAAGGATTTCAATTTGTGCAACATTGTCCCCAAGCAAGACTGGCATTATGTCCTCAAAAATCCTTGAAATCTGGCATTGACCTGTCCTCTGTATGTATAAAAATTATTTCAGGCATCCATTTCCACAATAAGGAGGTTTCATCTATAGTAAAGGTTTGCTGTGGCAAGTATTAATAATTTTTCTTCATGATTAGCTCATTTAGAGTTTCTGAAAATTATTCAATTGCTTTCACTTCAGCTCTCGGAGAAGCACTCACTACTCATTTCACACTGTGAAATAAATAATGGTTCTTGCATCATTTAAACTGCTCAGAACTATCAGTAAATTCAACATTGCAGCTGGCTCCATCCTTCTCTTTCACTGTCACAAAACTTTTGCTTCGGTCACGATCGGCACGGTGCTGAGAGGAAGGTGCTTCTGTGTATGGCCTTCAATCCAGGTCGTTGGAAGTTTTTCAGTATCTTGTCGGTGCCATCACCAAGGAAGCAGGCTGGACAATGAATTATAAACTTGAAGCTTGCAGGAGGTGGGCCATCCCATAGTGTCAGGGAAAAGGCCCCAAGCAACCTCCCCAGCTATTTATTGTGAACATACACCCCCCTCCCCTGAGCCCTGCTGCCTTCACTGGAGTTCCACAGCTGGTCAATTTCCAATTGACAATATCTCTTCATTAATGTCCAGTAACTGCCTCTGTCTCTGCAAGCCTGCTGTCCTGGTCTACCACCACTTTGTCTCTTGAAACCTGCTGTCCCAGTTCCTACATATCTTTCTACACAGGTTGCTACATAAGTTGTTACATATCTTATTACACAGGTTGCTACATATCCTGTTACATAGGCTGCTACAATATCTACTAAAGACTCTTCTGAATTTTTCTTAGTCTCTTTGGCTTCCATGAAGCAGATCCTTCAACAGCTTCTGGCACTTGTTCTTTAAGATCATACCTATGTTGGACATCTGACTGGTGAGCAATAACCATTGCTTCACAGTCCTTAATCACTTTTAATTTAATTTACAGGCCAGTCATTCCTTGATTTATAATGGAAACACTAGCAGTAGATTTTGTATGCCTAGGGGCCATACAAATTAACAAAACAACAAGAAATCAAGGCCAAGAAAGATAATGCAATCAAGAGGCAAGGTAGACAAGAGATGTAAGAGGCTATCGCCAGTGTAACATGATACTGTCTTATTGTTAACAGTTTTATAATAAATAGAAGGAGTAAACCCTAAACTAATCATAGAAGTATACTGTAGCAAATATAAAAGCCAGTTTTATATTTTTATGTTTAATGTTTTATTTATATGTTTTATGTTTATACCAGCATTACCACAAACATAAGTAATGCATTGTATTATGAAGTTATGATGTTATGACAACTACAACGTCTCTAGGTGACAAGAATTTTTCAGCTCCATTACAATCTAGAGTGCCCACCATTGTATATGTGCCTCAATGTTTAACAAAACTTCATTGTATGACATATAGCTACTTAGAAACACACACACACTTATGTAATAAAACAGTGTAGGGCTCCTAATATATTAAGAGCTAGTAAGTACCACACTCAACTGGGGGTCAAATAGCCAATGATTTGCTTTTGTACAACATGACATGTGTTTTTGTCCACTTCAATATTGATAATCCATTGCAAATCTGGAAGTCTTCTTTTCTCCTAAGCCGTAAGGGTGAAAAGAGATCTTGAAAATTAATTTTATTCTTTGACCCCAATTATCACAACTCCAAACCCCCCTCACTTGCTACTCAGTGTGTCTAGACCAAGGCATATCCTTAGCTCCCACAAGGTATTAATAGTTGAGATACTGTTTTTTGAATTAGAAAAAATAAATTGTAGAATGTTTTGCTTCTTGGAAGTGAAGGAGGAAGCGAAGGATTGGAAGTGAAGAACAAACAAGTGTCTTGTAATATGGTCCTGAACTTTCCACCTAAATTGTTCTTTCCATTCTCAGCTATTTCCATGTTCATGTCTTTACTTTCTTGGAGTTTAACAAGCCATTTTTCAGAATGTCTTGGGGATTGATTAGTTTTTAAATTCTGTGTGATTTCTTAAATGGATCCTAAATTGTATTAATTATTCTGTTCATTATTGCTATTAATAGATTTCTCAGGTATTATTTTTCCATTTACTTGTAATTTTTTTCTGTTTCAAGTTTTCCTTTCCTATCATAGCATCTCTTAGGTATGTTTATTTTTACTAAGGAAAATCTCTACAATGCATGCATAATTGGATATTGACTGTTTTTACATAATACATGTCTTACCTAGACAATGGTCATTCTCTATTGTATAGTTTAAAGTTTATAAATACATTAAGACACAGATAATTCATATCTTGCAGAGGAAAAGCATTTTCCCTAGCTTACAAATGAACCCTATTTTTAACTGAAAGTGGTTCAGACACATAGCTACTCAAATATCTTCAGCCTGTTTTGACATTATTTCCAGATCCTGAAGAACACAGAGATATATATTTGCGTATTCATAATTTTATAACAAAACAATTGTACTTCATATTTGTATGTATAATATTGTGTTCTGTACATGCTTTCCCAGTTATACAGAGTTTGACCAGTGAAGCGCGATAAACCAAAATGTAAAAACATTAACATGAAGAAAAAGAAATCATCACAGGAAAAGTATATATTATTCTGGGGGAAAAAATGCATTTTCTATTATTATCTTTCCCTGTACATTTAATGTGTTAATAAAATGTTGAGCTACAGTGGATAGGAAGATAAGGCTTTCTTTTTTTTTTAATTAAATCATAGCTGTGTACATTAATGCAATCATAGGGTACAATGTGCTGGTTCTATATACAATTTGAAATGCTTTCATCAAACCCATCAACATAGCCTTCATGGCATTTTCTTAGTTATTGTGTTAAGACATTTGTATTCTACACCTAGTAAATTGGGCTTTCTTTGAGGTAGAAGAGAACAGGTGTGAGGATATGCCCAAATGGCTATGCCCAGTTAATAGCAACATTCACTTATGAATTCTTCACTGTCAAAGTAAAAGAATAATAACAACAACAAAAAGATAAATAAAACAAAAACAACCATATCATTCCAGGCTGCCTGTTAGCTAGTATTCTGAATGAAAATTAATTTCTACAAATGGAATGTATTTATATGGGTGATAGAAGAGAATAAGAGCACAATTTCTTTTCACTGTTATGAATTTTTTCTTTTTTCCTAAGAGTTAAGGTCGTGATGATATTGAGTTGTTTTGCTTCAAAAGTATTTCAATGTCTGGTCTCCAGTTTTGTGAGTGTTTTAGCTTTCTGATCCCTGAATTATTAATTGCTGCATTAGTGATTATGGGTTTTAAATATTCATATATATTAATTTTATTTTGACTATACAAAAAGTTGCTCTGGATTAAAGGCAGATTTTTTATTAATCACCTCACAATAGATAATAAGTTCATTGGTTGCTTTTTTGCCACAAGGCAGCAGTTCTCAACCTTGGGTCATGACCCCTTTGGGGGTCAAACTACCCTTTCACACGGGTCACCTATGACCATCCCTGTGTATCAGATATTTACGTTACGCTTCATAATAATAGCAAAATTACAGTTATGAACTAGCAAAGAAAATAATTTTATGGTTGGGTGTCACCGCAACATGAGGATCTGTATTAAAGAACCACTGTCCTTGGGGGATGCAAGGAAACCCAGCAAAGACTTATCCTATGCTAGGATACTAGACTTATCCTATCCTAGTACTGACACTTTTCACAGGGGATGGACAAAGAAATGTTTTGGGCTTTTTTCCCCCCTACTTTTATATACAGAGTGAGGAGCTTCCCCCCCTTTCCTCTGAAAGGAGCTCCTTGAAAATATAATAAGACTAAATTCTAACTCAACCCCTTTGGTATGTAAATATACTCTGTCTATTATTATGACCTAGACTAATTCTAGGGCATTTTGATCTATTTACATTGCTCTAATGAAATAACCAAGGCTGGGCACTTTATAAAGAAAACTTTTTTTTTTTTTTGGCTCCAGGTTCTGCTGTTTGTACAGGAGCATGACTTCATCATCTGCTCTGGTGAGGGCTTCACGGAGCTGCTGCTCATGAAAAGGCAAAGGGGAACAAGGCAAGAGGAGGGGAGCAAGAGAGAGAGAGAGAGGAGGTGCCAGACTTATTTATTTATTATTATTATTTTAGTAATTCATTGTGTGAGGAACAAATAGAGTAAGAACTTACTCATGACCAGGAGGCTGACACCAAGCCTTCAGGAGGGTGTGGTCCTCATGATCCAGACATCTCCCACAAGGTCCCACCTCTAACACTGGGGGATCAAATTTCAACATAAGATATGGAGGTTAAAATATCCAAACTACATCATGAGGCTTCATCCTATTTTAAATGTAAGTACTGAAGGAGAGCACTTTGGTTTTCCTGGAAACCTCGGGCTTAATCTAGGGATCTAGTCTAAACCGTATCCAGTCGACCCATTCAGAGAACTAAAAGAAGTTTTAATATCCCTTTCAATGTGACCCATTATCCGGACAAATGATTACTGGCATGATTCTCATGCCATATTGGAGAATCTCAGGAGTCTGGAGCTTTATGAAGGAACACTTAAATGTTTCTCCACAGGGTTGATATTTTTATTTATTCATAATTTTACGTATTATGTTATTCTACTTTAATCCCAGCCTTCTTATTTTCTGTTTTCACTGTGCCAGTGATATTAGCTCCCTGGAAATTTATTTCTGCTGTAGTTTGAAGGTTATTTCTTCAGGACCAGTTTCAAGGCTTTTTTCCCCCCTTTTCTCATCCAAATAATTATTATATAATCACATAGCCTCTATATTAAATTACAATTCAAATATCTAGAGTGATTTCAGATTTTGGCACTAACTTGGAAATTTTTAAAAGGAAATGTTTTATCTTTTGAGGGCTTCGACATTTGTCTTTTTCTGTTTCTTCCTCCGTCCTTATTTTTTTCCTTTGGCAGGATCGTCCCTGTGAGTTACATTTAAACACAGGAAGTCAGAGAATCACACCAAGACCCAAAAGAGAGAAAACCCTGAGCTCCAGGGCCATCAGTACACAAAGCTCTGGTGTTAGGGACAGACGACAAGGAGACTGGAAGATTTTATGATAGGTTATCTGTCTGTCTTCATAAATTTGGGAAGAAAGATACAGAAAAAATCTTTCTCAATTAATGGCTTGTCTGAGTTTTGCCTTGAGCATTCAAGTTCCCATATGCCTGGGACCATAGCGTGGCACACAAAGATCAGGAAAATGGAATCCTCCCCACAAATGCTTCTCATGCATTACAAAATGTTGGTTAAATGATTTTGAATTTTTAAATTTTGTTTTATAAAATTGCAACTGGCTTATTTCAATACACTTAATTTATCTTTTTTGTTGTTGTTGTTTATCTCTTCTCTTTCATTTTTTGTTCAGCTAAATGGGAGTGAGCAGCTCTTTTTTTTTTTTTTTTAATTCCATTTAGTGTATAAGGAATATGGTGGTATCCCCAGAAAATACAAAATACACAAACAAAAATTATTTTAAAAAATCATCTGGAATCTCATAGTCCTAAGAAAACCACTGAGACTTTGGTAATTATTGTCCTTCCTTGAACTTGGTTGTTCTTTCTACTTTTTCTACATACACACAAGCACAAGCGTGCAACTTTATGTGGTAAATATTTAATTTGTATACCGATTTTTTACTTAACATTATATCATGGGCATTTTTATATCATTTTCTTCAAGTATATGTTTTCTAATGGCTAAAAAATATTCAACTTTGTGTAATGAACACCATCAATTTAACATTTCTTCCCGAGAATATTTGGCTTTTATTTTTTTTTCTTAATAAAAGCTATATAGCATGTTTTATAGTACACCCAAGTCTGATCTTATCTTTAAATGTTCCCCTAGGAAACTTTTCCAAGTTGAATTACCGAATTAAAATGTAGAAATATTAAAATATTGAATTTATGTCACAAATTTTCTTCAAAACATCATACTGTTTTATATAAATGCTAACAGAAATAGTTGAGTGCAAAATAATGCATTTTTTTTCAATTCTTCCACAATAAAGCGTACCATAATTCTTTAGAAAGGTAGTAAAATTATATGCAAAATGCTATTACAGAGTTTTACTATTTCATATTTTCAGGGCTTATAGTGCAGTTAAATTTTATGAATTTTAATTTTGCCCATGAGACTTAACTGTTTACATCATATATCAGTTTTTATTGATATTTCTTTCTCATTCTTGTTAGTGTTTTAGATGTAGTCAAGTTACTTAAGCTAATATTTATATATATGCAAAATATTTCTCCTCATATTCGCTTTAATTTTATCATGTACAATCCATAATCATTGTTGATATGTAAGCTGTTTTAATTTTTATTCTTTATATTCTATCAAGTTCTTCCATGATTTCTAATTTTTCTCTAATGTCAGAATTTTAAAATTGAATAGAAGATAAACATTTGCTTAACTATTCAAGTAACAAGTTTGAGATTTTACTACCTTTTAAATCCATTTGCCATTTATTTTATTGTATCTTGATAAGCAAGACATTCCAAAGCATCATGTTTTGAACATTTTCTCTCTTTCTCAAGGTTTTAAAATTTAAGCCCTCTGAAATTTCTATTTTTATGTATTTCTTGTTTATCTAGAATTCTGCCGACAGCCTCCATTTTAAATTTTGTCCTTCAAAAATATGCTTGAATGCCTATTTTATAGATTCTCCTTGTTTCTCTTCTTTTACCCCACTATTGTGTTTTTAATAAGCATCTATCCCACAAGATGGAAATTAAAATTAATATAGAATTT
The DNA here is from genome assembly GCA_963574575.1 of Galagoides demidoff. Classification (NCBI taxonomy): domain Eukaryota; kingdom Metazoa; phylum Chordata; class Mammalia; order Primates; family Galagidae; genus Galagoides; species Galagoides demidoff. The sequence goes on along the minus strand of CAUYQV010158028.1, from coordinate 55,146 downwards.
GAGAATTTATAGTAAAATCACAACTTACTATTGTGTTACTGATTATATAATTTAACACTTCATCCAAACAGAATGTTTTGTTTTTGCTAGATGGGAAATAATTTGTTCTTCCATCTTGCCTCCATCCCCCTCTTCATATCTAAATATATTGAGTTCTGAACTATTATCAAACCAACAATCTCATGTTATTATTAAGACTAGTTAATAATTAGCCTTACATCTTAACAGGTGGTTTTGTGTGTACTGATAAAAGCAAGATGCATCAGTACTTGTAACTATTCAGATAACTCTTTAGTCCTAAAACTGCAGACTACACCTAGGCCTGAGTAGACTTTTTCAAATGTCTATGTGTCAGCCATAATTCTTAGTTTGAAAAAGCAAAAACAATTCTGACTTGGGAGACGTCACCAGTAGCAATAAAATCTCAGGATTTCTGCAAGTGCTGGAGAATCAGTGTGAAAAGAAGCTTAACTAGAAATCCTATCCTAATCTCATCATTAGGATGTTACATGAGGAATTATTGCAGCCATTGCTATTCCTTCTTCATTTCAGATTCTTTTTTTTTTTCAAGAATTTATGATGTGCCTACTAGTCAACCCATATGAGATAAAATACATCACACAAAATCCTGACTTTATATTGGGTGTCCAGAGAACTTTCCTCTGGGAAGAACAACACCTAATTGTCAGGAAGAAAGTATGTTCATAATCCAGGATGAGTAATACAAAGCTCTAGAACAGAAACGATTTAGAGCATTAATTTAGCAGAGAATGCCAGAGTTACTAGCATATAATCAGAAGAGGCAAATGTGATATGAATAAAGGTAAAAACAGACAGAAATTAGGTAATGTAGAAACATTGTATAAAGACTGCATTTTATGAAAGTGTTATGGGAAAGCTTAAAGGTTTTCTGAACAAGGAAGTGACAACATCTAAATTAGAGTCTCCGAAATGTCCTCAGGCTTTCTAGATAATGTCTTTTAACTTCATAATATGTACTGAAATGTTTTACTATCATGTTTTAGTATCATTACTACAATGATTACTATCTTGCCATAAAATTTATAAATTTTTGAATATATTTACATGCATATTTTCCAAAACAAATTAAGGCAGTGATCTTGCTGCTAAAATAAAGAAATGAAATTAAAAATAATATATATTCTAACTTGAAAATAATGCTATGAAATCACTAGCCAAATGTTTTACCTACTATATAAATCACACAAACTTAAAAGAGCTGGGTAGAGTAAAAACTATTCTCTTTAACGAAGTAATGGTAAATAGAATAAGCAGAATATTGGGGGCTGCGATGAGTAATAACACACTAACCTGAAGAACTTGTTTAAGAAGAAAATGTAGGAATATTTTTGGAGGAAAGATGAGAATAATCTTGGGATAGGAATAAATGACATTTGGGGGCAAAATACAGTGTATTGAAATGAAAAAGAAGATGTTTTCCTTGTCAATTAGTGGTATAGTTTCAAAATATATTGCTCTTTGTCATTTATTAAGTGTATGTTTTGTAAACACAGTGTCCCTCCATGTCCACAGATGCAAAAGCTGCCATTTTACATAAAGAACTTGAGCACCCAACTGTTTTGGTAACCACCAGGGTCTGGAAAACGATTTTCCTACAAAGACAGAGACTGTATTCTTTCCTAGTCTATAAATTTTCTTGTCATTTTATTTTCTATAACAGTCTTACTTGCTGAGCAGATAGATCTAGTTTTTGAATGAAGTCAAAATTTCTCATTTTTCTTTAATAGATTCTACTTTTAGGGTTATATCTAAAAACTGGTCATAAAAATCTAGTTACCGAGATTTTCTCCTTTGTTATAGACTAGAAAGGTTTGGTGTTGGGGAACCAGATGACAGGTCCCCTTGTTCCCAGGTTCTCGATTCCCACTTCTGAAGAATAGTTAATGGTCCCCAATTGACAGACCGAATGAGCAGAGCAAACAGGAGCATTCTGGCAAAATGCCAAAGTTTTATTAAAGATTAAGGCATAGTACATTGCAAAGAATGACACTGAGTTTGACAAGATTTCTCCTTGTATGCTGATTCCTAATTCCATGTTAAATGAAAGTGCAGAGTTCCTGGAATGGAGAACCCTATCCTTTTCTATCCTTGTAGGGCACATTTTCAGGGTTGCCAGGGTATTTGTACACTGTCATGGTGCAGGTGGGTGTAATTTTTGCAATGATGAGGGTAGTTTTTCTAAGGACCCTATTACCTCAGCTGTGTACATGTGTCAAAACCCTCTATTGGGGCTTTGACAATATCTCTATTATACTTATTTCTGATTGGTCAGTCCTTGTAGACCCTCTTGACACATCATCTGTTTAGGGGGGAGCCCCCTCCCTAGGGTCCTAAGAGGCTGTTCCCCAAACAATCCAGTCAGTATGACCACACTTGTCTGTTCATGTAAGAAAGTCCTTGGGACATTAACAAGTCCCCCAAATTAACCAGCTCTCCAAAACAACCCATGTGTAATGTTGTGCGCCTCTGAGGTCTTGACTAACCCTCTTTTCATAACAACTCAGGCCAGACTAACCCACACCAGTCGAAAGTAACCTAACTGTATCCACCATACACCCAGCTCACATCTAACGAATTACCTAACCTAACAGAACTTCATAGGTTTTTATTTTACTTTAGGGTCTATGATTTATTTTGAGTTATTTTTTATGAAAAGAATAGATCTAGTCCAAGATTTATTTTTTTTTTTAGTGTATGTCTTGTTGTTCCATCACCGTTTGTTGAAAAGGTTATGTCTCTCTATTTAACTGTCTTTGCTACTTTGTCAATGATCAGTTGACTATATCTGCATGGGTGTATTTCCAGCCTCTGTCCTTTTTTACTAATTTATTTGGCTATTATTTTGCCAAACTCTCACTGCCTTGAATACTGTTACTTTATATTAAGTCCTGAAATCGAGTAGTTTCAATTATTTTTATTTTTAATTGACACATAATAATTGTTCGTATTCATGGGATACAGTGTGATGTTTCAATACATGTATACATTGAATAATGATAAAATAAGATTACCTGTAGGAGGTGGAACAAGATGGTAGATTATACACTGTTCTTTACTAGCCACCTGCACAAGACAGGGGAACAAGAAATCCAGCCACCTCTGACTGAGAGTACCAGGGGACACAACTCTGATGCCACAGTGAGGCAGTGGTGGACTCCAGGAGCCAGCAAAGAACTTTGGAGCTGATGAAAACTAGCAAAGGAGAAAAGTACTTCTGTATGGGCAGCTGCCCACCAGCCAGCCCTCACGTGGAGGACTAGGGACAGGAAAGAAATGTCCTATATTTTTTTGCTTTTGGACTAAACTACATCCTAGAGTTGCCTTGGAAGGCTTAAATGAGTGAGTGGACTTGAACAGTGTCCAGAGTCCAGGACTGAATGCTAGGTGGAGTAGGTCTCTCGTTGGCTGGGCTATTAGCAGGGCACTGCCACTGTGGGAAGCTTATACTGTTTATAATAATGGTCGCACTATATCCCCACCAACAATGTACTTATATAAGTAATCCCTTTTTAGCACATTTACACCAGCAGCCATTGTTTTTTGACTGTTTTGGTAATGACCATTCTGATAGATGTAAGTTGGTATCCCATTGCCATTCTAATTTGCATTTCTCCAAAGCTTAATGATGTAAAGCATTTGTTTCCATATGTTTGTTAGTCATTTGTTTCTCTTCTTATCAAAAACATCTGTTCATGGGTGGTGCCCGTGGCTCAACGTAGTAAGGTGCCAGCCCCATATGCCAGACATGGTGGGTTCAAACCCAGCCCCAGCCAAAAAAAAAAAAAATCTATTCATGTCTTTTGTACACTTTTTAATAGAGTTATTGGTTTCTTTTCTTCTGAATTTTTTGAGTTCCTTACATATTCTGGATATTCATCCTTTGTTAGTTTGTTTTATGACCCAGAATATGGTTTCCCTTGGTGAATGTTTCATGTGATCTTGAGAATAATTTTGTTCTACTGTTGTTGCATGAAATATTCTGTAAATAATAGTTAGATCCAGTCAGTTGATTGATGGTGCTTTTCAGTTCAGCTAAATCCTTCCTTACTTTCTGCCTATTAGATCTGTCAATCACTGGTAGAGATATCTTGCAGTTTCCAAATATATCAGTGATTTTTTTCTTTTTTTCCTCTGTGGTTCTTTTAGTTTTTATATTACTTTTTTGTTGCTTTCTTTTGGGAACATAGACTTCAAGGATGATCTTTTCTTGGAGAGTGGACTCCTTAATTATTGGGTAATTCCCTTCTTTGTCCTTGATAATATCTTTGCTCTGCTGCCTCCTTTTGAAGTTAACATGGGTCAAATATCCTTTACCCGAAATATTTGGACCATAATGTTTTGGATTTTGAAATTTTTTTTTAGAATTTTGAAACATTTACATAAACATAACACTATATGTGAGGGATGGGACTCATGTTTAAATACGAAATTAATTCATATCTTCTTTACACCTTATACACATAGCCTGAAGGTAATTTCATATAATATTTTAAATAATTTTGTTTATAGAACAGTTTTGGTTATGCCTTATCACATGAGGTCAGATTTGGAATTTCTCAAAATTTTTTTAAATTTCACTTTAATTATACAAACAATTTTCACCTCATGTTTTTTTTTTTAAAGAGTAGTCTTGCCAGTGGAAATTTGATTTAGATTTTCTTTTTGCTATTTGAAAATATAAATCAAGTCCCTTGTATAGATAGTTTTACTAGATTTTTCTTTAAGATAGTGTTGTCTGGCTTTCTAGGATTTTCATAATTTGTGCTACAAAGTAAAAACCAACAAGATGAGTTTTATATTCAAATAGAAGAAATTTTAGATGTTGCATTGACAATGTTCTAGACCTGTAAAAATTAAAATTTATTCTATAAAATATGATATATCCTCTTCAATATTTCAGTAGTGTTTTCTTTCAAACTGTTTACTTAATATTGAAAATATCATTTTGTCAATAAATAAGACAAAAACATATCAGTGTAATAGTCATGGTGACTGTTAACTTTTCAACAAAGTTATGTATGTCATTTTTAATGTTTGAGCATTGTTGACTTTTTAAAACTTGCTATATCTTTTGAAACATATACTAAAGTAGAATATTATATATGTGGAATTATGATATATATATTTTAATATACTTATTTTAAGTTCAATTATTATTTTCTCTAGGCTTTCTTAAAATTACTGGTTTAATAATCTCTCTAATTTATATTCTATTGTAATTCCTCATTCCTTTTCTTTATAGCAGCATTTACTTGTTATATCTCTATATTTATAGGAGAAATTATTTGATTATTCTATTTATGTAATGTATCTGTTTTTTAAATTCATGTCTTGGCATACTGTACATAACACATTATAGTTTTAAAAATAATATTGTGTTGAATAAAGTGTAATAAAACTTATGAAGAAAGAAGGCACTTAACAATTCAAGAGCTTTAGTTATATAAGAAGGCAAAAAGTGCCACTAGTAAGAAGATATGAAAAGCAATTTCAGGTATAAAGAAGATGATGTGTAGAGGTATAGAAATCAAGACATTTTGACACAAGAACAAATAATACAAGATAGCAAGAGTGATGATAAAGGGATTTACAGATTGAAAAGTTTATACAGGATTTGTGATAGGAAACCATAGATAGCATTAAACCATGGATAAGAAACCATAGATAGCTTTGATACTGGATTTTTGATACTGAATTTCCAGGCTCTTGGTCTTGGCGGTTTGAAGAATGAAGCGACGGACCACAGGATAGGTTTTATTTAATAGGTATAAGTGTTACAATAAGCCAAATCTCCTTATAGAGTAGGATTAGCAGTAAGATAGTTTTATAATCCAAGTGTTACAGCTCTTACAAAGGGGCAAACCTCCTTACAAGTATTTACAGCTCTTACAAAGGGTCAAATCTCATAGAGCAGGATACAAGTGTTACAGAGCCAAACCTCTTTGCTCTTCTGCTTTTTCTCCTGAGATCTGCAGAGATCTGTGCTCAGGGTCTCTGGCTTATATAGTGGCAGTTGTCCAGTGAGCTTTGGGGTCTTGAAAATAGACTAATCAGGAGCAGGTTTTGAAAACGGACCAATCAGGGATGCACTGGAAGAATCGCCAGAAGTCCACGTAAGGAGAAAGCTTGGCATCAGTGTTTTCCCCTGCTCCTATTCCTTTCTTTGGCTACTGGAGCCTCTGTTGGGGGAGGGAAGCCCCCCACCCACCCACCCCACCCCCGCTTGCCTATGCCCTGCTGGTTCCTCTGCCAGCTGCTGCCACCACCGCCAGAATGGAGGCAGCAGGTCCTCCTAGCCCCTGTTGGCTGAGCTGGCTGGGGCATCACTTGTCTGGTATCAGCTTTAAAACATAATGCCATATTAGAGGTCAAAAATATCACTATGACAAGTAAACTTAAACATAACAAGTTGAGATAAAGAGAAATTATCTAGTAGATAATTCACTTATCTTGTAGAACCATCTAAAAAACGTAAATTGATTTGCCTGAGCAAGAGTGAGAACCTATCTCTAAAAAATAGCCTGGTGTGTGGCAGGTTCCTGTAGTCCCGGCTACTTGGGAGGCTGAGGTAAGAGGATCTCCTGAGCTATGATGCTATGATGCTAGGGCACTCAACATCAGGGTGCAGAGTGGGACTCTATCTCAAAAAAAAAAAAAAAAAAGGAAATTGCAAGTGAAACTAAAATCTTTTACTGATAAGTGTTTTGGGGTGGTGTAGATCTTAGGAGGGCTATTTGCAAGTTGAATTTTAACTTTTAGTTCATTTTCTCCTTTTATATCCTAGGAGACAGAAATGCTCACATTCACCAAAAAAAAGATTACATTGCTGACCCAAGTAATTCTATACGGAGAATTATAAACCCAATTTGAGTTTCATATTTATATGAAAAACTTCTCATAGGACCTTAACTGACACAAAAGAAAAGCAATCAAATTATCTTTCAACTGAAGCATATAAACTGGAAATGAGGGCTACACCACACGATCTTGTTCCATGTAGCATATAAAAAAGGTATTTAAGAGGAAATTAAATTGAAGTATATTCAGTATAATGTTAATTGATACAGAAAATGTCAATTCAAGTTGCTCATAATAGTTGGAGATGAGCAAATGATTCAAAGTAATTTGGGTTATGATGATATTGATCATTCAAATTTTTTTTCACTTCAATTCACTTTACACTGTGTCCTTGGGAATGCAGTAAAATCATAATAAAAAGGAGTTATTTAAAATCCTTCATCAAGTCTTTATTTTAGGTGTTATGGATTTCATTGACCTTCTTAGAAAGAAATGTACTTAATCACAACATTTTAAAAGTTCATAGAAGTACTGCTATCAATTCCACAAAATAGATAATTATTTTCATATGCATCCATAACCTCAATTTTTCTAACTTTTTAAAATAAAAATTATTATTGAGTATGTTGAAATTAACAGGAACTACAGAACTAAATGAACATGTTAAATTCAAGCAAACCTGGAATCTCATAATTTATATTTAGTATGCAATAACAATACATATTTAAATAAAATATGCACTTGTTTATATTTTATATCACATGGTGTGAATGATTATTTCATTCTTTAGTAAAGATACAGTAGCTGACTCACAATGTTAACATGTAAAATAGGTGAGAAAACAATGCTTTCTGTTGAAAATTTGGAGTTCTTTGTTATTGAAGTGATGCTAATAAACCCAGTGAGAGAGGTTTATGTTTCAGAAAGTGTGTTTCAGGGAGAAAAAAAAAAAAGAGAAAATAATTAGCAAGAGGTCTATCAAGTTTGTTTATCTTTTCAAAGATCCCCCTTTTTATTTCACTGGTTCTTTGTCTATAATTTTGGTTTTCATTTCATTTAGTTCTCCTCTTACTTTTGTTACTTGTTTTCTTCTGCACTCTTTGGGTTTGGTTTGCTCTTCTTTCTCTAGTTCCTTAAGATGTGCTATTAGGTTGTTAATTTGTTATCTTTCTGACTTTTTGATCTGAGCATGTAAGGCTATGAATTTTTCCCTTAGGCAAACCTTTGCTAAAATTCCATAGCTGTTGATAGCTTGTATTCCTTTTATCATTCAGCTCAAGACATATTTTGATTTTCATCTTAATTTCATTACTGGCAAAATTCAGCATTGAGTCTTTGTAATAAAAACACTTAACTAGGCATAGGCAAGAACAATCTCAAAATTATAAAAACCATATATTGCAAACGCATAGCCAACATCCTACTGAAAGGGGGAAAGTTGTAAGCTTTCCCCTGGAGGGTTCCCACTGTCACTACTTTTATTCAACATTGTACTGGAAGTCCCAGCCAGAACAATGAGGTTAAAGAAGGAAATAAGGGGTATCCAAGTCAGGGAGGAGGAAGTCATACTATAGCTTTTTGCTAAAGAAATGTTTTTATGTAGAGAAGGTCCCAAAGACTCTGAATGCGATAAATAATTTTAGTAGTCTCAGGATCTAAAAGAACATACACAAATCAAAAGCATTTCCATATACTAATAGCAGTCAAGTTGAGAGTTAAATCAAAGGTTCAATACTATTCACAATAACTACAAAGAAAAGAAAACATCTAGGGATATATTTAACCACCATGATGAAAACTCTTTATGTGGAGATTAGAAACACTGAGGAAAGAAATTGTGGATGACACAACAAATGGAGAAATATGTTTTGCCCTTGATTCAGTAAAATCAAGGTAGTTAAAACGTCCATACTACTCAAAGTGATTCACAGATTCAGTGCAATCCCTTTTAAAATACCAACAATGTATTTCACAGATCTATTAAAATTAATTCTACGTTTTGTTTTAGAATGATACCCTGAATCATCAAAGCAATCCTAATACCTAACACTATGATTTATTTATTTATTAGGACAGATTTTGTTTCTATATCCATAACTCTTCATGTCCCCTTAAATCAATATACTGTTTAGCTATGTGCTTGTATGTGCTTTTTTTTTTTCATTATAAGACAAATGTTCTATGACTCAGATACCTTTACCCCCAATGGTCAAATTTTCCCTTTGAAACTTCTATCAATGCCTTAAATTGAAGGTGCATTTTGTATACATTTAATAGTTTTGGTATCTCAGTATATTGCTGTCATTATTTTTTCTTATTAAAGTAGGAGATATTCTAGCATCTTTGCCTAAATCCGCATCTGATATTTTATTCTCATATGGTGTTTTTCTACTTTTATAAGTAGATATAGATGTATATACTTTTTAATAAATTAAATTAATTTTGATAATGTGTTTATGTTATTATTTGCTTATTATTTTCTTTACTTATTTGTTATCTATGATTTAGTACCAGTAGGGTTGGAGAAAAATTACTTTTAAAGTACAATAAATGAAAAGAACTCAAGTCATCATTAAACTATAGTTGGTCTTCTGTGAGTACCACATCTATAAACTCAACCAATGGCATATCAAATATATTTGGGGAAAAAGCAGTAAAAAAAGCAGTAAAAAAGCATTATGACAACAAAAAATAATATAAATGAAAAATAATACAGTATGACAACTATTTACAGAGCATTTATTTTGTATTAGGTATTGTAAGAAATTTGGAGCTATAAAGTCTATAAGATATGCATAGATTATATGCAAATATTATTCCATTTGATGTTAGTGTTAGAGTGATGTGATGATGGTTCAGAGTAGTGACTGAAATAAAGAGAGCAAGAGAAAGTAAAATTTTAGCAAGCAAAAAAAGTTTATTTTAATGGCTTGGATGTTAAACTGGGCCCCATCCTTGAGACTGTAAGCATCATGCACAGCATAGTGCTGGATGATACACACAACTCTGGAGAGATGTCAGTTGTTTCTTGGAAGTTTCTCCTGATCTTGATCTACTCATCTCCATAAACATGTTCCCATAATAGTTTGTATCTATTTGTCCACATCAGAACGTCCCAAGGACATGAATCAGTTCCCCAAAACAACCCACCTGTAAGGTTGTGCACCTGTGAAGTTTTGATCAGCAATTAGTCCCATTTCCACAATATCCCAGGTCAGTTTCACCCAAACCCAGTCCAAAATAGCCTAATTGCATCCACCCTCCACCCTGGTCCTTTCAACTAACAGCATCACCTAACCTAAGAGATTTGAGAATCTATAGCCTTTGTTATGTGAGGGGGTTCTGGGCCCACTCTCCCATGGATCCTGAGGATGAACTATATTGTTATAGTTGTTCAGTGAAAATCTGCCAAGGATACTAATCATGGAATAACTGCAAAAGGAGTGAGTGAGTAAGGAACAGTTATGTTCTGATGAACTAGAAGGTTGCTCTCAAATGTCTTAACTCCACACTAGTGATAGGCTTGGTTGCCATTTCAAGATAGTTTCTGATTGACAGGATTTGTCACCCAGGGTTTTGCTTTTCACATTGAAGGCAACTAAACGCTCTTATAATCAACTCAAACATATACCCAAACATGGTACAAATACCATGTTTAATGGTTCAACTAAAGCAGAAAAAAGTATAGCATAGAAGTAAGGTAGAATTCTTTTTTATTTTTTATTTAAGTGGATTTTGAGGTACACATGCATTATTCTTGCGTGGAAGAATTGTATAGTAAAAAAGCCAAGGCTTTTAATTTGCCTATCATGTGAATAGTCTAAATTGTAGCCAAGGGGGAGTTTTTAAAATCTCCTATCTTCTCAGAATAGCCAATTAGGTAAAAATCTTCCAGTTGTTAGAACTGGCTACATATTGATAATTTGCAGAGCTCGATTCAAAATAAAAATAATGGGTTTTTTTAATAGTGCATGGTAAAATGTGGCAATAGGGCATTAAATTACTAAGCCTTTTTCCCTTTTGCCACAACCTCTAAACTTGTAAGCTTTTATTTGCTAATTAATGTTCTTCTAAGTAAAGAAAAAAATTCACTTTATCAGCATGACGTTTAGTATTCAGCTTTACATTATGTAATGGCAGCCTTAAAAACAAATACAAATGATTTATCTTGTGTGTGAAATTACTGAAACTAGTATTTGCATTTAGTAGCTGAGATAAGCATATGTGTTTTGTTGCTACCAGAAAAGTGTCAATGGTGCATGGAAGTACCCAAACTGTCTTTCGCTTTTGATATGTGCACACACTGCTGATGAAATTAGAAAGAACAAAAGGAAAGGACTCCTTATTTTTGCTTTTCCTCCTGTTTCATCATTTTTAGTGTAAATTTTTGAAATGCTATGAAATTTTATGTTGCAGGAAAGTAATATAAACAAGGAAATTTATGATATGATTATTTAATAGTGTATCTCAGAACTCCTTTGCCTTCTTTCTTCCAAGTTCTAGTTCAAATAGAAAAATAGGTCTTTCCGGGTTGTAGGTTGTCTGCATTCTCCTCCTCTACTTGTTCAGGCATAGCTCTCTTATGTTGCGTGGTCCTCCTTCTGAGTCTCACTGCGCTCTCATGCATTGGGATGCCACTGGAATTCTGTGCTTACAGGCAATCTAAAACTGTGTAGCGAATGGGTGGCAATGAGTGAGGCCAAGCACGCATGGTGTGCCTCTCTCATCTACAAACATGCATTATCCATTACCCCGTGGAACTTCACTTCCAAAATACAAGTTCAAAGATAAAATTATTCATAACTTCCAGATTGTAATAGCAAAGTGTTAAATAAGTGACAGAGCCTCCTGAACCTCTGGCCACGTGCATGCCCATAAAGCCCACTTTGCTAGAAGCTGCTGCTAAAAGGCTGCCTGAAGAGTGAGCGACAAGGTCCCCACCAGAAGCTCCCAATGATCAGAAGTGCATTCACTGATTTCTTCTTACTTTTTCTCATATAAAACCTTTTCAGGGGGAAGGGAGCTAGCTCATAGAGCAGACAGAGGAAACGGTGGAGAGAGGCAGGGCTTTTTCAGTGGAAGGAGGAAAGGGCTCTGTGAGGAGCAGAGAATATTTCTACATTTACTTCCAGTCTTGAGAGCTGGACCCTTCAACTCTGAGCAAACAGATTCCTCTAAAAAAAAAGACAGAGGACCTTTGGTACTCAGGCCCACCTAAGGTGCTCAAGCCCATCCAGCATCTGTGACAACAGGGATCCTTGCCTCCATATCCTCCTTGCTGGGACCCTTCCCATCTACTGAGTATTAGCTCTATTATGACCTCCTTAGGGAGGCACCTCCATAAAGAACCCTAATGTTCCCCCATGATCTTTCTTAACTTTTATTTTTTAAAATGCAGTTTTTCAATCACCCCTACAATTCAATGTTAGAACTTTTCCATTTGCCCAAAACTTTCCCTGGTCTTCACTTTCAGTTAACTTGTTCTCCCCCCACCCTCAGCATTATACTACCATTGATCTTCTTTCCTTCTCTGTAAATTTACTTTTCCGAAAAATTTAAATAACTGGAATGGAACAACCTGCAATCTTTTGCATCTGACATCTTTCATTTAGCCTGGTTTTGAGATTTATCTATTTGGTAGAATGTGATCCATTATTTGCAACATCTCCTCATAGAGATAAATGACTTGGGTTTATTTATTCATTCTTCATTTAATGAGCATCTGTATTTTTTTCAGCATTGAGACATAATGATGCCGCTTGGAATAGTATGCATGTACTTGTATGAGCATGTTTTTATTACTCGGGTAATAAAACTTCCCTGGTAGTGGAACTGTTATGTACAAAGGTAAATTTGCCTTTTTAAGAACTTGACAAACTTTTTGCCCAAAATGGCTCAGTAATATTGAGGGTCCTGATATCTCTACGTCCTTGTCAAAAACACATTATACTCTGCCTCTAATTATAGTCATTTCAGTAGATACATTGTGGTATCCCATTTGGATTTTAATTTGCATTTCCCTAATGATGTTATTATTTATATTTTAATGTATTTCTTACTTATTAATATCTCTTTTTTAGTGAAACTTCTATTTTAAAATTTTCCTTCTTTCAAGTTAATTTTTTGCTTTCATATTTTAATTACTACAGTTTCTTAAGATTTCTTAATAAAGAACATTAGTGTTCTTTATTAGGAAGGATAAGTTGAACTTTATTCTTTTACAAGATAATTTTTTGCTATTCTAGGTACACTGGATTTCCATATAAATCTTAGCATCCGCTTAGCAGATTTAAAAAAGAGACTGCTGGATATTTGTAGAGAGAACAAAAAAAATAATAGCTAAATTTGAAGAGAATTATCATCTTGACAATACTGTTTCTTCTTATCCATGAATATAGAATGTTTCTCCAATTTTTTAAATGTTCCTTAATTTCTCTCAGCAATGTTTTGTGGTTGCTATCATGAGATTTGTGATTCCTTGGATAATTTTTTTTTTTTCTTATCGAAGTTATCATGAGTAAAATTGCTTTCTGCAATTTCCTTTTTGGTTTTCTTGTTACTAGGTTTTAAAACTATAATTTGTTTTTATACTACTTTTGAATCATTTAATCTTATTATACTTGTTTATTAGTCCTAATATTTCTATTTTGAATTCCTTGATATGGTATTTTCTGCACATTTTGTCAAGTCATCTGTAAATAAAGATGGTTGCATTTAATTTATTTATCTATGCCTTACTGAACAAAGTAGAGTCTCTAAGACAACGTTGAATAGAAATGGTCAAAGCAGACATCCTTCCTTTTTCTTAATCCCAGAAGAAAGCATTCAGACTTTCTGTACTGCATACACTATAATCTGTGAGGTTTTATAAATGGCTTTTATAAATGTCTTTTATTGGAATGAGGACTTTTTCTACTTTTCTGAATTTTCTTAATAATCTATGAATGTATGTTTTTGTCGAAATTTCTTTCTTCTATATTTATTGAGATGATTATGCAGTTTGGTTTCTGTACCCCTTTCTATTAGTATGGTTATTACTTTCATTGATCCTCAGATTGTAAAAGTCTGTATTACTTGAATAAATTACACTTGGTCTTGACATATAATTATTTTTGTATGGTGGTGAATTTGGTTTGCTAATATAATATTAATGTTTATGTGTTTATGTTCATGAAGAATATTAATACTCAGCTATCTATTCTTGTGTTGTCCACATTTGGCTTTCTGGGACAAGGGTAATACTTGCTATAGTGCATGAGATGGGACATATATCTTCACTTTTATTTTCTGAAAGCAATGGTAAAGGAATGTTATTATTTTAGCTTTAAATATTTAATGGAATTCACATGTTTACTTTCCCTGAACCCACACTCATCTAACTTTATACCCCAATTCATTAAGCTTTCACTTGTTTCATTAAAGTCTTAAGTCTTTCTTTATCTAATTTCTGCTGGCCTTTCAAATCTCAGCTTAAAAGGTATCTTCTTATAATAAGAAGATTTAATATACTTAACAAGATTATAGACTCATTCTACCTTATTTTCCAATGCTGGATGTGCATATGCAACGTTTAATTTTGTATTAATTTAGGGATTTAAAGAAATGAGAATCTTGAGAATCTTTGGTGGTAAAAATTTGCATTTCTATTACATTTTTACATAACTTAGTCAATAACCATCCTTTCATCCCCCCCCCCCCCAAATTATAGCTTGTGATGTAGTATTTTTTGAAAACTGTGGATTCCTATTTTTTAATCTATTTGGAATTTGGTCCCTTATATTATAGGTGATGTTAGTCATACTCTTGTTTACTGTCACGTTTTTAGCAGAGAAACGGTGTGGGTCTAACAAAACTAGACATTAAATTGAATAGTGGAAATTTTAGTAAGAGGAAATTAGCAGGTATTAGTATTCATTTAGGATCTGAGGTAGTTTTAGAAGATTTGGGGATGGTTCAATGAACCAGTTTACTTTAGGATTGAGGATCATTAAGAAACACTGGTAATTCTATTAGGTATTTTCCAAAAAAGTAAACTTGTACCAAACACAGTTAAATAATCAAGGAAAACTTTTCCAGAGACTGTTGCTGCAGGGGTTAGGACTATTGCAAGACAAGAGAGAAAGAACTCAATGCCACTGAAACAAAAAGAAGGGTTTTTAAATGCTGAGGTGAAGGATTTTCAAATGTTCGTCTAAAAGTACTAGAGGACATTAGGCAGGAGGTTGGTCCAGGTAATTAGGCCATCTGTGTTTGCTAATTAGAGCTTATTGAAGAAATTAGGCTTCTATTCTTCCACAGAGACTGACAGATAGGAGTGCTATCTTTTTTTAAAAAATTTTTTATGATTACATATCAAAAGGATTACTCCCAGGCTCTTAAGAAAGACAATCCTAGGTAGTAACATTGGCAAGAGGCTGGCAGAATATTTACATCTCAAAAGAGCAGAAAAAAATATACAGTAGAAAGTTTTCTACATTAGCTGTTCTGAACAAGAGAGGCCAAGGGCCTGGGTGAGGAGGAAACTTGTTTAAACTTTTGTCAAGCTGAGGATGAACTTGGTCAGTATATTAGTCGTTGTTTTCTAGGATGATGCAAAGGAAAAAGAGCAAGCCTAAGACTGTAATCTGTTAAAAACCAGTAATCACTCACGGTAGTCTGGGAAGGGGGTGATTTGGCCTTTTTTCTCTGCCTTGCGCAGTGCTTTTGTTTGTACTCAGAAGTGACTATGGAGAGATTTTGTTTGTTTTCCATCAGGATTATAGAGTGACCTCATCTGATATTTGGAATTTGTGAAATTATTCATGTTCAGTGGAACACCTAACAGTTGCTGTGCCAGCCCTGAGCTGACAGCTGTCAGATCTGTTTATATCTGTCTGTACCTTGATATTTCTGTGTTTGCTTTTACTTGGGAAGGGAGAGAGGCTTATTTTCATAGACTGGAAAAGTCACACATACTTTTAATTTATCTATGTTTTCTATAGATTATGTATTACCTGACAATGTTTTCAATCTTTTATATAAAAACCAAATAAGACTAAAGTTTTATGAATTTCCCCTATAAAAAACATTTAAATTGGTTGACAATTTCTTTTAATTTTTTTCTATTTTTCTTAGTGTTTTCTCGCTGGCTGATTTCCCTGAATTACTTTTGGAATTCAACTCATCAACAATAAACATTTTTGTCCAGAAATTTAATAATAAAATAATTTTTTAAATAATTTAAATACATTTATAATTATTTTCTCATTTCAAATGATGTAATATGTTTCCATCTTTTTTTAAACTTATATTTCTCATCTCTTTCTTTAGTGTTTAAACTTAAGATAGTTCTTAAACTTTTATCATTCTCTCATTTAGAGTTGTAGAATACAACTTGAGTAAGTGACCACATATATTCATTTTCCTATAATATGTTAAGATAACATAATCTTGATAAGAATACATACATATATATTCTGCATCTATTTTGGTTCACTTTGAATACATAATCTATTTCAGAATATATCTCAGTTAAACAAAATATTTATACTCTTAATTGTGATGAGCATTTCATTTATCTATTTATTCATTTTTTTTTTTTTTTTTTTGAAGTTTTGGCTGGAGCTGGGTTTGAACCTGCCACCTCTGGTATATGGGACTGGCGCCCTACTTATTTGAGCCACAGGTGCTGCCCTTCATTTATTTTTTTGAGACACAGTCTGAATCTGTTATCCTGCCTACAATATAGTGGTGGCACCACTGAAAACTCCTGAGCTCAAGTGATCATCTTGCCTGAGCCTCCTGAGTATCAAGAACTACCATTGTGCCTGGATAACTCTGTCATTTCAGATAAGATAAACTCTGTGTCATTAGAAATCAAAGTGGTTTATTTTGGTTCATGGTCACATGTTCATAATGGGCCACTCTGGTTCTGTCCATATTACCCATATCTAGGATGCTTATCAGTCTTTCTTAAAAATTTTTTTTGTTTTGGAGGAAGAAAGAAATCATAGGCAACCATATGTTGACTTTTAAATGTCCTACTTCAAAGTATGACTTTTGCTTATATTTCAATGGCAAAAAGGTCACACGACCAGTCTTAAGATAGAAGTACAATTGTCTCATAGGAATAAGTAGAAATAGTGGTAAATAATAATAGCATATTTAAGATGTATTGAAGAGCAACAATTTACAATACTTACTTTAACTAATTTATTTGCCATATTACATTTTTATGCTTCTAATTTTGGATTACTCCTTGTTATTTCTTTCTACATTTTGATCTATGAAATATAAACTTTGTGTACGTATCTTCTATTATAAGTTGAGGTAATCTATTTAATTTTAACAAGCATGCCTTGTTATGTATCTTATCTAAAGGATAAACAGAATATTCTAGTGGGGGACAAATATTAAGTCACTACTACAGTCTCTGATCCTCTACTTTTCAATGAAAAAAAAGTATATAGTTATTGCAATGAAGGTTGCTATTCAAATTTCCTAGCTATGAGTCACTTATTCCCAAGTAGAACACTAGTGAAATGATAATAAAAAGACTATGACAGATTTGAGATACAAGAGGGAAAACATATGGGACATAAATATTGAATAGATGTTTTAGAAATAAACAAAGTTGAGTATTATATCAAGATTCACGGCCTGGAATTTTTGTGCTCAGAGCAACTTCAATCAGAATTGGGGAAGTCCTTTTGGGATTCATACACTGAGGGAATCTGGTTTCACAGCTGTGCAGACACTATTTCTTTTTCACTGTTTTCTTGAATTAGACAGAGCTACAGTCTTCTGTCATCATTCATTTCTTTATATGGGAAATAGAGCCAAAAGGAAGACCATTTAAATTCATAGGCTTTGTGTTTTCTACTTCTGAACCAAATGGTTCTACCACTTTGAGTAATGTTGGATAAATTATCTAGCTTCCCAAAGCCTCAGTTTTTCTCTCTATAAATAGAGAATCAATTCTCTATTTATTGAATGAATAAATTAATTCATTCAAAATGCCTCACAAGGTCCCCAAAATATAATAAATTTTCCATATTTTCTGTTATTATTCAACCTAAACACTTTAAAGCCTGTACTGCTTTGCATTACCAAGAAGAAATGAGTCCACCTCTCAGCAGGATACTGAGACCAGGAGAGGGTACAACATTTGGAATACATACTCATTTGAAATTACTTTGAGGATTTATTTTCTCTTTAATAAAAT
This sequence comes from Galagoides demidoff, assembly GCA_963574575.1. NCBI lineage: Eukaryota > Metazoa > Chordata > Mammalia > Primates > Galagidae > Galagoides > Galagoides demidoff. The sequence continues at coordinate 37,103 of CAUYQV010158028.1, read as the reverse complement.
ATGTGCATTTGTTTAAAAGTGCATTACTATGAAGGTAGTGAAAAAATATTCATGAACAGTGAAAAAAAAATCCATGAGACTCATAACCCAGGGGTTAGGAAACATAGTTCCAGTGACAAAAACATGAAAATAATAGCAAATGTCTTTAAGTCCTAAGGCCATTCAAAGATCTGTTTCCTGACAGTTTAGTACATTAGCAGATACATTTGTGACAAAACTTGTAACATTTTTACATGGGGGATGTAAAAGGAATATGTGGTTTTAGTCATTGAATTATATAGCATTTGGTGTGGAAAGAAATATGGCGATGGAAAATAAATGGAAATTTCCAGATTAAAAAGAAAAATAACATTTTCAATTTAAAATTAAGAGTTATTGAGTAGATAGAATATTTAAAGTTATGGACATGCTGATTTCAACTGCTGAAATGTTATTTGGTTAAAAAAATGAAATATCAAGCAAAAACTTAGAAAAAAATGCTTTAAATCCTTAATTGGGAAGGAGACTCTCTGGAATAATGTTTAAAAAAAAAAAAGAATCAGGAACATGTATTATTACCAGAAAAAAAGCTTTGAAAAGGAAAGTATGAAAAATGGAGAAAGAGGAACCACATTTGAAAGATTCTAATTTATCTGGCTTTGTAGTAAAAGGTTAAGGGTTTCTCAGAAGTAAATTTTAGTAGATTACCAAGAAAAGTTGAGATTACGAGGTTAAGTAATCTGAAAATACAGGATTCATAATATAGAGACAGGAAATATAGATTACTCTCAAAAATGATAATCAATAGTAGGGTGATATTCATTTTACATTATTTAACAGACTGTTATTCAGACAAACATTACACTAAAATTTATTAAAACTAGGTAAAAATCGTAAATGAAAATTATCAAGTACTAAGGTAAAATTCTAATAAAATGTCTGTAAGAGTTCTATATAGAAAGTTATAAAATATATTTGTAAGAAAGTTAAGAGATTCAAAATGGAGATAAATGCCATGTTCAATGAATAGAAAACACACAACGTGTGGCAACTTTTCCACATTATTTGAGTAAATGAAATTCCAACCCTGGTTAGCATTACAACATGCTATGAGGGAAGGTTAATAATATCTTATTAATGTGCAAATTAAAATCATAATGAAATACTATTGCAAATCATTAAATATACTTTAAGTTGGTTATTCTGTGAAATAAGAGAAATCTCATCTACTATTTTGAAAATGTGCCTGTACTATGCACTTTGATAAACAAGCTTACCTGAGCACTAAATTTTAAGTGCCTATCCCTTGATACAGCGGACTCTGGAATCCAGAGAAACTTTTGAACTTGTGTTCTAGGAAAAATTTAGTAGGATGCTTACTCCAACTGTGTTGGTAATTAAAAAACAAACAAACAAACAAACAGAAGTAATTAATGTTACAATCACTCACAGAATCAGGATTAGATTCATCAGCATATGACTTGTGCAGACTTAAGGGGCCAACACTTAAATGTGATGTACTTCGTTTAATGTTTTGGTATCAGCATCTTAAAATTCTTAATACTATTTGAACTAGGGCCTTCATTTCATACTGACATTTATAAATGGGCTTCACAAATTATATAACCAGCTCCTGGTCGAACTGAAAAATAATGTATATGTCTACATGGTGGATGATGATAGCAATGAAAAGAAACAAACCACAGCATTGTGCATCAACTTAGATGTAGTTTCACTAATTTATATATCTAGTATGACTCCACTCCTATAAATTTGAAAGGCACAGAAATTTAGAGTACTTTTTCAATGATGCCACAGTAGGCTTATATATAGATAGATAGGTTTTAATTAATTCTTCATATATGATTTATACATTCTCCTTATATACGATTTATTCCAAAAATCATCAAAATGAAGAAAATATAAAGATATGGATTAACTAGAATTAAATGGATATCTATCCATCCATGAATTTGGCCAGTGCCTCTGAAGTTTCAGGATGTTTGAGTGAAAGGGAAGCTGAATAAAAGAGGAATGAAAGGTCAATATAGAGGAAGAAAATGCAAAAGGAATCATTTAAGTTTTACACAACATCCCAAGTAATTGATTCCCTAGACCTGAAGTCTTCAATTAGTACTCTGTAGTTTAAACTATACATTGGGAATTTATTTATTACAGTAGTTTGGGGCTAAACAATGTTGAAGGAAAGTTTTATTTTCATTTGGTTTTGTTTTACAGGATGGGAAATTTTCAGGAAACTTTAGGCAAAGGACTAGAGACCCTAACCAAGCCAGTATGAAGCATATTTGTCAGCAAGCAAATATGGGCTTGTGGTTGCCAGCTTTATTATTTCTGTAGCAGTGGGCTAGAGGAATTGGTTTTGCTCCTAATGATAATGAAATTGCCCAAATCAACCAACTAATGAAATGTTTGAAGACATTCTAGCAGAATGAGCATGAATTAGGAGTAAAACACCATGGGCTATTACGAGTTGTAGGACCCATAATTAGATTCTCTGTATACCTCAGTTTCGCTCAGGGTGGAACTATTTGCCCACAAACCATGCCCTGATACCCAGGCATGTAATGGTAATAAATGCAAGTCAGAGAGAAGTTAAGTAGTTTTCCATACCACAAGGGTACTTATTGTGCTGGCTAAATATGTGTGAAATAAATAAATGTGTTTATAGAAATAAATACTATAATGATTCAAAGTATTGCTTATCATTCTAGCTACAGGGCTTTTATGATTAAGAATCCAAATCATTTCTAACTTCTTTTAATATGCTATATGGTAGCAAGAAGACCTCATTAGCAATTCTAAAACTGTATATTTTCCTGGAGCACTGTTAGGATGACTAACCCCCGCCCCCATCCGAAAAAAAAATCTTGGAAAAGTACTGGTTTAAAAAAAATCATTTCAAGAATTTAATTCACTAATGCAATTTTATTAATGGAAATATTTTAGGTCTAAATACTTCAAAGAGAAGCAGGCAACTAATTAAAAACAACATATTTTAACTTCTCTTCCTAAAATACCCCGGTAGTAAATTGTGCTTCTCTGGTGTGAGATAAATCACTGTTTTCCTCTAAAAGTTGTCACACACAATTTTCAAAATTATCCCTTGAAAGTTAACATTTGCATTCTTCTGACAGTGGCATTTATATGTGAACACCTTGAGCAAAATTTTCTGTGTTCCAACTTAGTAATCTACCTTTATAAATTTTGTGTCACGTCTGAATATCTGATTCTCATGTATTTTGCCATTCGTTATAGTACATCATGTCCAGAGGTAAATTCTTTTCTGGAATGTGGTCAAGCATCTCAGCAATCTTACTTTAACCTGGACATTATGTCAGTATATTATAACAAAGTATGATCCGGAGGATGTCAACGTTATTTTTGCTTCCAACAATCCTCTTCTTCCAACTTAGTCTAAAATGTTTACCTTCCAAAGTCTCAACATGGGACTGAAAACAAGTAAGTGCATTATCTGAAAGGTTATCCTGCAACAAATGTGTTACCCTAAGAAGCTGTAATTTGTGCTCTGGATTTTCCAACTGAATGCTAACCAGGATGGTTATACTCACTTCATAACTAGTGTAATAATCAGTGTTAGAAATACAGACTTTTCATGCATACATTTTCCAGAAGACCAGTGTTCTCCTGCTGAGACGGAGTTCTTTAAACACAAAAGGGTACGAGAGAGTGAAATACTGTGATAAGGATGCACGTCTCTGAAGGATAGCGTCACACAGCAAAAGCCATTATGAAAGTAAAGACAAATAAATGTCTTATTTCTGCAACTAAGCAATATAGTCAATCTATAAAGTTTATTAATGACCACAAAATTATTAATTAACATATTACCATCCCTACCTTATGAAATTACTTCGACTAAGAGATTGAGACAGCACATTTACTAAGTGTAACATATTTTTAAAAATGCAATTGTTCAAAAAAATAGTAAGACATGAACATGTGCCCTCATCTCTATAAATCAGATTAAGAGCTTATAATAATTTTTGATATTTCTTAAGATATTATTTTCCTATAATTTTCAGTTTAATATTTTATTATAGGTTTATAATAAAGACTTGCAGGCAGTGGAATCTACCCTTATTGCTAGAGATTTGATTACAAGTGTCATTGTTGTCAGGTTAGAGTACCTGGTGCCCAAGATCAATGCGGTTGATACTGAATTGAACATGTTACTTAAGTGAGGGCAAACGAGGTTTAAGATATTTCAAGGCTGTTGGGAAAGATTTAGACTTGCTTCTGGCATTGCTAGCCTACTAGTCATAAACTGATGATGAAACAAGATGTTTTTCTTTTTCATTCTTCTTTTATTTTTTGTATTTCTCTTATTGTGATTAGACACACACACACACTTTTGCCATTTTAAACATTTTAAATGTATAGTTCAGTATCATTTTTTTCACAGTGTTGTGAAATCATTTTTACTGCTTATTTTCAAAACACTTTTATCACTCAAGGCACTAAATCCACATTCTTTCCATCCGATAGCACCGAGTAACCTCTAATCTACTCTTTGTCTCGACCAAATAACCTATTCTGTGTATTTCTTATAACTGAATAATACAATATTTTCCCTTTTATGTCTAGATTATTGCACTGACAATTTTTTCAAGCTTAATCAAGGGGCAGCATATTATATCTTTTTATTACTGAATTATATTTCATTGAATGTTTATGCCATAATTTATTGGCATCCACATATTGACGGATGTTTCACTTGTTTCTACTGTTAGCTATTATGCTAAAGGCTCCAATAGACATGAGTATACAAAACTACTTGAGTCTCTGCTTCAAATTCTTCTGGGTATATACTTAAAACTGAAATTTCTGGGCCATATGGTAATTCCATAGCTTTTAAAAGAACAATCAAACTGTTTTCTACAGCTGTTATACCATTTTGCATTCCCACCAGCAAAGTACAAGAGTGCACACATGCTTATAATTGTTATACCCCGGTAATTTGACTTGCTAATCAATATTTAAATATCTTTCTGCCTCCTGTATTAATTGGACTCAAGGTCTATTTTGTCTAATATTAATATAAGTACTCAAGTTCTCTTTGGTTACTATTGCATGGGATATTTTTTTCCATTCTTTCAGGCTATTTGTGTCTTTAATTTAAAATGAGTCTCCTATAAACTGCATATGGCTGGATCTTGTTTTTAGTATCCATTATGCTAATCTCTGATTTTTGAGTGAGGAGTTCAATTATTTGCATTTAAAGTAATAGCCACAAAGGAAGGACTTAATTCTGATGTTTGGTATTTATTTTTCTTTATGCCTCATATGTTTTTACCCCTCATTTCTTCCTTCACTATTTTCTATTGCATTTAATTGATTTTTCATAATGAACTATTTTATTTCCCTCCTCAATTTCTTTGTGTATAATTTAGGGATATTTTATTTGATGTTACTATAAAGATTATATGTAATATTCTAAATTTGTAACAACCTAGTTATAATGATACCAAGTAAACTTCAAGAGCTTATAATCTGGCTTGGCGCCTGTGGCTCAATCGGCTAAGGCACCAGCCACATACATACCTAAGGTGGCGGGTTCAAATCCCCAGTCCGGGCCTGCCAAGCAACAATGATGGCTGCAACCAAAAAATGGCCAGGCGTTGTGGCGGGCGCCTGTGGTCCCAGCTACTTGGGAGGCGGAGGCAGGAGACTCGCTTGAGCCCAGGAGTTGGAGGTTGCTGTGAGCTATGAATCCACAGCACTCTACCCAGGGAGATAGTTTGAGGCTGCGTCTCAAAAAAAAAAAAAAAAGAGCTTATAATCTGTGCTCCAGTAATTTCTATATCCTCACACTGTTGTATTGTTATCACACATTGAATCTTTACCTATTGTGTGTAGAACAACATAAATGTATAATTACTTTTGTATTTATCTTTTAAATTCTGCAGGAACTAAGAGCACATCCACAACCTAATAAATGATCTTAAAGAAATGGTAAAGGAAGAGCAATCCAATCCCAAACCTACAGGAGAAATAACCAAAATGAAATCAGAAAAAAAAAAATTGAAAACAAATGAATCATTCAGAGCATTAATGAAACAAAATGTTGGTTCTTCAAAAAGATAAATGAAATCAATAAACCATTGGCCAGCTTTAATTAGAAACAGAAAAGTAAAATCTTTAATAACCTCAATCATAAATGAAATGGAAATAACTGATATCACTGAGATAAAAAAGATTATTTCTGACTATTACAAAACACTTTACGCCCAGAAATTTGACAGTGTGTAGGAAATGACCAACATCTTACTCATGTCATTGCTTTTTGCCAGCACCTTTATATGCTAGCAACTATTTTCAAGAATAAAGCACATTAACAATAAAATTAGCACCAAAATATCTGATTAGCACCAGGAAAACTCTCTGAGATTTGACATCACATCCATCAAACCAGATATTGATGAATTGGTTTGTCAAACAAATGTCAACTACCCTAGTAGTTTTATGTTGCCCACTTTTCTTTTACCATAAAAAAATGCCAAAATAAAAAAAAAAGATGCTTTATTAGTGAGATCTGTATATTTTCTATATTAGTGATCATACTTGGAACCTTCTGGACAATTTTAAAAGACTCTCTGAATAGGCTGCTGCAAAATTAGTATTATTAAGTGAGAAGCTTTTTGCTTATCTTGACGACAAATATAAAATTTATGCAGTTTTTTGTTTTGGTTTTTTTTTTTTTTTTTTTTTTTTTTGCAGTTTTTGGCTTGGGCTGGGTTTAAACCTGCCACCTCTGTAATAAGGTGCCGGCGCCCTACCCCTTTGAGCTACAGGCACCACCCCCTATGCAGACTTTTTTTTTTCTCATCAGTTTTTGTTAGTGTTTGTGTATTTAATGTGTGGCTCATGATGACTCTTTTTCCTCCAGCATTCCCTAGAGAAGTTACAAGGTTAGACACCCCTGACTATGATTTTTGGTATTCATCCAGCAATCAGTCCTCCAGTGGATGGCAGGGGACGATCTATGCAGGACATTTAATAACCACGTGTCTGAAGACTATGAGACTTTGACAATAGTGGAGACAAGTTTCAGATTTACATAGGTCATCCTGGACCTATAAGCATCATGGAATCTCAGAGGAGTAAAGGACACTACTATAGGAATATGTTGTAAATGGATTTATTTTAAGGTTTATAATTTAGAAAAATTGCCCATCTGCTTCCGGAATGCTTTAGACAACCAGAAAATTCCATCTAACAGAATAAGTATTACTGATGGATTGTTTTATTCCTAGATTTGCTGGGGATTTTTTTGTTCATTTGTTTTTTCTAGTATATTTTCCACTCTGGTTAATAACTAACAAAATAAGTACTAGAGCATTAAAAGACCACACTTTTTCTCCTTTTATCTTAGGAAATAAATATTTCCCAATGTTCAATGCCTTTTAGTGATGATGAATATATACTAGAAAAATACTTTAAAATAATACATAGTAAGATGTAGGACAGTTTAAGTTACTAGGCCTCTAATTAAATTTGAGAACATTAATTTTGTGCATATAACGTGATATCTTAATCTTATAAGTTATTTATAATTATATAACTGGCTATCTAAAATAGAAATAAATAGCCTCTGATCTTCTACAGTTATTAAAGAGTCATGTCTTTAATTTCATGAGTAACCCAATCCTCTAAAACTTTTATGACTCTACATAAAAATCTAATTTTTCCAGATTGTTTCAGTAGGAAATCACTGTTGTCAGTATGATCTTAAAATACATCCTGGAAATAATTTTCTTGTTTATGATAATATGTGCTTTACTGTCTACTCAACCAATTACAATTATACTTTAATTTATTTACGGTCTTCTCTTCTTGAGGGATTTTCTGTTGTCAAACTATAAAAGACATAAGATATGCTCTGGGATTTAACCAATAAAGACCTTAGCCTATGTGGTGAATGGGACTCTATAATTATTTATCTTTTTTTGACAGCTAATAATAGAAATAATATTTAAATAATGTATTCCTATTTTTTAAATTCTTAAATTAATTCTCTGGCAGGGTGGTGCCTGTGGCTCAAGGAGTAGGGCACTGGCCCCATATATGCCAGAGGTGGTGGGTTCAAACCCAGCCCTGGCCAAAAACTGCAAAAAAAAAAAAAAAAAAAAAAAATTAATTTCCTGGCAATTTAAAAGGTTTAAAAGGAAGACAAATAAAAAAGAATAATACTAAGAGTGTTCTCTTTCTTTTACTATTCTACAGTTTATAATATGTGTGAAATCTATATTTTTCCAATTAAAAATATACTTTTTAAAAAATAAATTTATTGCATTAATACTTTCCTATTTCTTTCCAAATTGCAATAATGTTTAGCAGCTATATGTTGTTTACTAAGTGTCAGTTACTTGTGTTATCACTTCACCTGCATCAACACATTTAATCTTCATAACAGCTTTCTGAGGTGTGTATTTTATAACTGTTTTCAGAAGAGAAAATTAAGACATAAAGGAGTTAAATGACTTGCCCCCCAAATCACAGCCAGTAAGTGACAGGTCTGTGATTCTAATTTATGCATTATGTTTATAAGGAAAGCCTGGAAGTACCCTGGATGTGATCCTTGCTTTGAATCCATGTTTAATGTTTTTCAAGCAATGGTTTTTCTGCCTTTACTAGGAGCCTTGTCAAAGGCCATGAGGGTTCAAGTAACAGTTTACTCAAGCCATTTAGTCTTTCACTAACACATGATGCACTGCCTCGTCCCAATCTCGAAGCCAGACCCACTTTTTTGATTTTTTTGTTACAGCAGCATGCCCCTTCCAAGTACCCAATCATTCATTATTTATTGATTTATAACAAATTACCCCACACTTAGCAGATTGAAACAGCACACGTGTATTATTTTAAAAAGTTCTCCACAGTAGTTGTCTGGAAAGTGTTCGCTGGTTGATTCTGACTCAGTCTTAACTCATGTTGCAGTCAAGATGTCAGTTGTGTCTTTGGCAAGATGAAGACTTGACTGAGTCTGGTAGATCCTCTTTCATGTTCACCCCAAAGGATGTTGGCGAGAGACCTCACTTCCTTGCCACGTGAGTTGATGAATGACTGCTCACATTGTATCTTCTACTAGAGCAAATGAGGCAAGAACAAAAACGGGTTTAAGATAGAAGACATTGTGCATTATAACCTACTTGTTGAACATACCATTACTTCTGCAGTATCTTATTTGTCAAGCACAACCACCCTGGGAAAATGTAGTAGGGAATTATAAATGGGAATGGATACTAGAAGACAGAGATCACTGGGGGAATGTTGGAGGTTGGCTATTCCATTATTAGAGGGGAAAATATTCAACCCCTAGAGACTACCACATAATAGGCATTAAATAAAAGAAGCTGGGCATAGTTGCAAATACCTATAATCCCAGAACTTCGGGAGGCTGAGGAAGGAGGATCATATGAGGCTGGGAATAAGAGACTAGCCTTGGCAACATTATAAGACTCATCTCTGAAAAATAAGGACAATTATCTAGGCTTGGAGATGCATGCTGATAGTCCCAGCTCCTCTAGACCCTGAAACTGGGGAATCATTTAAGCCCAGACTGCAACAGTCTGCTTGTGCCACTACACTCCAGCCTGGGCAATAGAGTAAGACCCTGTCTCTAAAATCTATATGAATATCTACATATTCATATAGATATATTTTTGTTATCAACTCTACATTGTACTGGTTGAATGGATTATTGATGACAAAATAGCCACTGAAAATTTTAATTTTTATTAACATTTTTAGATAAAGTATCATTCAATGATATTCCTAGTTCTTTTTTTTTTTTTTTTTTGAGACAGAGTTTCAGTAAGTTGCCCTCAGTAGAGTGCTGTGGCATCACAGCAACCTCAAACTCTTGGGCTTAAGCCATTCTCTTGCCTCAGCCTCCTGAGTCGCTGGAACTACAGGGACCTGCCACAATGCCTAGCTATTTTTTGGTTGTAGTTGTCATTGTTGCATTGTTGTTTAGTGGCCCCAGCCAGTCTAGAACCTGCCAGCTTCAGTGTATGTGGCTGGCGCCCTACTCACTGAGCTATGGGCATCAAGCCAATACTCCTAATTCTTTTCCCTGGATGAAAGTAGGTATCTCCACTAAATCCTGGTATAGTAATAATAATAAATTGTGAGTCATAATTTCTTTTGTAGAGAATCTTTTATTTAGGTAATAAAACTTGTTTTCCTGGAAATCTTTACATTTTGTCCAAAATTCTTCCTGACACATATTTTTATATAATCTCAAATAGTCAACATTCTATCTATATCTTCTTTTTGTGATCTAATACATTTATTTTCCTGTTGCCTAGTTATTGCTGATTAGACTATATCTAGTTCAATTGCATTTATAATGCATATATTTTTTTCTCTTCAAATATTTCAAACTTTGTGAGGGAAGAATCTCTATTTTATATGACTTTTCATATATGTCTATGTATATATGTATGTGTATGTGTGTATATATATGTATACATCCAAAATCATCAAGATCTCCAAGAAATATCTGTACTCCTATGTTCATTGCAGGATTTTTTTCAGTAGCCAAAATATAGAAACAAACTAAATTACCATTGATGAATGATCATATAATGAATAAATGACTTACATGGTATACATGGATATACCATATATTCATGTATAATGGAATATACATATTATACAACCATGAAAAAAATAAGGAAATCTTGCTGTATGTGACTATATGAATGAACTTGTAGGTTGTTCTATTGAGAGAAATAAGCCAGGCACAGAAGAAAAAATACTGTATAATTCTGCTTACATGAGGCATATTAATTTGTTGAACTCAGAGAAGAAGAGGATAGAATGGTGAATTCCAGCAGTGAAGAGAAAATGGAGTTGTTGATCAATGGTTATAAAATGATCAATGTTTATAAAATTTCAGTTGTGCAAAATGGATACATTCTAGAGATCTGTTAGATAGCATTGTGTCTATAATTTACAATACTGTATTAAGCACTGGAAAGATTTTTTTTTAGAGCATGGGTTTTATGTGTTATTACTACAAGAAAAGGAAGGAAAGAACAAGAAAGGAGAATGAAAGAAAGGAATAAAATAATAAAGGAAGAAGGGAAGAAAGAGAGAGAGAAAGAGAAAGTAAGAGGAAGGGAGGGTGGAAGGGGGGTATGGATACAGGATGATTGATAAGACTTGTATTTTAGAATCTAAAAATATATGCATAATTTTTTCCTGTAATGTGATATTTGCCTGAGGTTTTAAGAACTAGACCCTGTAAAGGGTTCATATAAAGTGAGGATATTAAATATAATTGTATAATGAATCTTAAGATTCTTAAATATAGCCATATAAAATTTAAAAAAATTCTAGCTAAATCTAGCAGAAAATAAATATTCCAATACCCCTCAAAATCAATAAAACTTACACAAGAAATTTATTTACAAACCCACAAAACCTTGGTTTCTAGTTGTGATGAAACATTAAAGCAGAGTTAAGAAAAATATGTTTTATATAAAATTCTTTATTGATTTTTGAATGAAATTTTCAGATTTCCACCAGCATGCACATTAATACACTTGTAGTAAAATTGTGACTTATACTTTTTTATCAGTCGCTGCATTGATTATAAAGCATTGCCCATTTTTTTCAAAGATAGTTATACTAAACCCTAACAGGATCAAATAAAAACCAGACAACCTTGAAGGTGGAGAGAAAAGAATTCACTATAACACAGGACCAAGAAAATTGGATTCAACCTAATGGACCGAGAAAATACTTACTAAAAGCAAAATGGTATTGAGATGCTACCTCAAAGGGATTAGTCTGATTATTCAGTGTACTCATTATTTTGGGTTACCAACTCTACATTTTACCATGTTTCTCTTACCTGTTCCTAAAATAAAACTTTATTCTAGCCAGTAATTTTGTGTATAAAATTTGAATTAAAATGTTAAGTTTCAAATTTAATTATGCCAGTATAAGATATTTAACCAAGGTTCATTACTAAAATACAAAGAAACTACAAAGAAAATATATGTAATTGTATATAATATGTAATTATACTTTGTAAATGTGCCAATTGTATAAACAAACCTCACATTTTATTATTAACCAAGTAAGATGCATTCTACTTTTCCATCTATCAGAAGGCAGAACATTTCTGTGTTTTTCCTATAAATGTGCTGAACCTTGAAGCCGTAAGTCAGTAGAAAAGAGGATAAAAATCAATGGTGCAGGTATGTGCTAAAATCATATAACTGTTGAGAAATAGAGGAAAAAGTCAACCTTTTCTATTATTTGTACATATTTTCTTTGTTCATTTTCACCAAGAATGTATTTGGGGAGAATATTTTGTGACTCAAACAATATTTGTATGAGAGGGGTATATTTTACATTCTGTACAATGGTTTGCCAATGGAATACAGTTCAGACAATTCAAGAAGAAGAAGATAAATGGTTCATAGAAATGATAAAATGAATTTTTGTTCTGTGAGATTAAATCTGTTTAAATAGGATCACATTAATTAATCCACTCTCTCTACACAGAGTAAACTCAAATTATTAAATCAGTCTAACACATAACTTATTATACTATGGAAGATAATTAAGTAAAGAGCATCATTTGTTACTTATCATGGACAATTTACAGTGCAGAATACATATAGCAATAGTTTTGTTCACCCTCTTCGTAAGAATGTCAGTAGCCCCTAAGAGACAATTTCAACAGCTCTGCAGAGGCTCGTTCATGAGAAGTAGTAGTGATAGATTGTTAATAATGAGGTTGCTCTTTAAAAAAATGAATTAAATGGTAATGTCTGTAATTATTTCACAATGATTAACTTAACTGAATATAATGAAGCATGCAGTCAATTCTTAATATCTATTTCAGAATTAGTGGGTTATTACAGCCTACTTTGATCTCAGTATGTTCAAAGTGTCTCCTAGTAAATATGTGTAGTTTCATACATCAAAATATTCAGGCATCACGTGGATCAAACATGAAATGTGTGAAATAAATGTCTGCTGACATATTCATTAAGATTCCCAAAGTAAAAAGCTTTCTTATATTCTAGCAGCCCACCCCCCACCCCCATTTCATCTTATCAATGAACCGACTTTCTTATCCAAAGCCATGCTTATGTAGATAAAATACACAAACAGGGCACCTTTGATGGAGAGCAGTTCCTCATTTCTGCTGTTACAAGGACTGGTACATTTTACTGCATGGCTAATTTGGTCACAGCAGTCAGCAATCTTTGTGAAGGTTTTAAAAGGAACACACTAGCCAGCAGGATTGCCACTGAACTCACTGCTATGAAAAAACATTGCTCTAATTTCATGTTAACTCACAAAAAATATGGAGCTTTGCTGAGGGTTACGTTGTGATTAAATTTTAAAAAGTGGCAAGTATTTTGAGTTGCACATGAATGTATAGGTTTAGTGCATAATCAAAATATTGAGTAAATTTAATGGTGTTCAGAATATGTAAAACAATGAACATTTTTCTTTCATTTCTACTTTCATTTTCTGTAGCAGTACTGACTGCTGTGGATCATAATTTCTTTGGCACAGACTCAGCCATAGTTTTCATAAAATGGCAAATTCATTCCTGCATTTTCCTAACTCGATCACAGAAATTATACTAGAAGGTTTTTGATTACCTTTCACTTTTCTACTTTTTACCTTTCATATTTAATTTTACTGAGTGTTAACTTGTTTTCAAGACCAAGAATTAAAAATAAGTTCCAACTAATTGACTGGGAATTTATGTCTGGGAGTAAGAAGTGACAGCAAGCTAGATAAACAATTTGTTTGACCAACATAACATTTTAAAAAAACTCTAAATACATTAATAGATGGCAGGCATACTTCAAATTTGTCTCCACCCTTTTATTTCATCTGGCCCTGAAATCATTGGAGTATTAGGTGAGCTGCAATTAGCCATGTTTAAAACAATAGCTGTATCAGTGTCATTAAATGTTCTATCCAAATTTTACCCTTACCTACTGCTGAGCAATGTATAGAGGCTAATAGTTCTAATCAAATGGTCCTCCATTTAGAATAGGCAGATAATTGAGAAAGGAATATGTAATTTGTTCCCCAATTTTTTTTTCTATTTTTGGCCAGGGCTGGGTTTGAACCTGCCACCTCCAGCATAGGGGGTCGGTGCCCTACTTGTTTCAGTTACAGGTGCTGCCCTTTGTTCCCCAATTTTGAGGAACACACATTATTTTGTGATTGTGGAATGGGCTATTTCAAAGAAACAAAAACAATTATAATACAATACATACGCATGGTAAAAATAAAAACCAGTAGAAGAAAGATACACAACAAACCCGTTCTTCCCAACACAGTTAACCCTTTGGATTTTACAATAGGTAATATTTCTTATGTATTCTTAGAGAAATATACAAGTAACCATATATGCAGATCATATATTTCAATTTTATTTTATTATGTACATTCACCTGCACCTTACTTTATATTACTTGACATTGTTCTGGAGATCATTGGTTAGCAGTATAAACAGATCTAGCTCATTTGGTATAAGGAAAATGTTTACTAAACTTTATTAAAGTTATACTTAATTGAACTTATATTTAATGTGATGAGATATTATATAATAGGATTTACTTCTACTTGTTTTGTGTATGACATGCTATTTTTTGTTCTTAAATAGATATTTTCTTGTATAATCTTATGGTGCTTGCTTATTTTACTATGTTCAGAGTTATTGTCTGAGTGGTTACACTGGATTTTAATATCACAATGTTAATTTAAAGCAATCTATGTTAGATATATATCCATCTAATTTCAATAATATACAAAAGTTTCGAATAAGTATAGCTCCATTTTCTCCCTGTGCTTTTCTATTATTATCAGACAAATTATATGTTTATACATTATGAATTTATCATTACTGTTTTATAATTGTTGTGCTCTTTTCTTTTAAAACTGGTAAAGTAAAACGTACAAAAATTACATGTATGTTGGTTTTTTATTTACTTATATAGTTACGGTTCTCAGTGCTCTGTATTTCTTTGTGTGGATTCAATTTACTGTCAAGCATTTTCATGCTTCATTTTCTGTAGGGTAAGTCTGCCAGTAGCAGATCTCCTCAGTTTAGTTTATCAAAGAATATATTTATTATTCTTCACTTTTGAAAGACAGTTTTGTTTCATATAAGACCCGTGGCTTACCTTGTTCTTTTATTTTTTTTTTAGCAATTCAAATTTACACATCAATTTGAGAGTTTGGATGCTATTAACATTTAAATCCGGAAATTTTGGTAAAGAAGGTGGCTTTCCATAATGTGGATAGATCAGGTCTCATAATCAGTTACAAGCTGAAGAGAACAAAGTAAGGGGCAACCTAACCAAGAAGAAAATTGTCCAGCAGACTATCTTGGAACTTCACTGTGTGAAGAGCTCTCTTGGTCTCAAGCCTGCCAGTCCACAGTGTAGATACTGGAATTTTCAGGTTTAATAGTAATGTGAAACAATTACCTGTGATCAATAGTTTTCTTTCCCTGAAAAACTCTGACTAATGTAGATGAATTTTGATGCTGGGGGTAGTTCTGGAGGAATAGAACCTTAAGAAATAATTTTCTGACTTGCTTTTAAAAATTCTGGAATGTTTTGTAAAGACCTGGATGGATGTGAAGTAAATACCCTCTCCTAAGTTAAGTATTGTAGCCAGAAGCTCTCTCTGCCGGGTTGTTGGTCTCAGAGATTCAAAGAATGAATCAATGGACCAGGTAAGTAAACGAAAGGAAAGATTTTATTGATGATGATAGATAAGAGTACAAGGAAGGTGAGAGCCTTGGGCAAGCTGAAGGGGGTTCCCAAGCAGGTAGCCTATCTGGGGGTTATATATTGCTTTTCTTATAATGCAGGCAGCAGTCTTGAGGCGTGGAATCTCCTAACTATTTGGTGCCAGGGGCTGAGGGCAGAAATTAATTTTAAAACTACCCCTGTATAGGAATATGGTCTTATTTAGGTGTGTTCCCAGCCCTGGGAGTGGCAGCTTCAGTGGAACTTTGGTCAGACTGCTTTTTATGAGCCTGCTATTGTCCAGAAAATATGTTCAAGCTGGTAGGTGAAGCTGCCTGGGTCTAGAAAATTGGGGTCACCTGTATCAATATCAGAGGAAGAAAAATCACATATGCTTAATCCTAAACTGAAACTAGTAGATTAACAACTATGTGCTCTCTTGAGAGAAAAGCTCAATTACAGAAGAGAGGGTATGAATGGATTCAGCAAGTTCCACCCAAAGGGAGCAATGCATGGGTACACAGCATACGACCTGGGTAAGGGAAACAACTGCAACTCACACTTAACCTTACAAATGCAAACAGTGTAACATAACTGTGTATATTCTCCTGTTAATGTGAAATAGTCACAAAAAAACAATTAAAAAAATAGATACTAATAACTATTTCCAGTAGTAAGAAGAATGGGAGTAGTCTATGGTGTGATCTGAAATACACAACATAACACCATTGGATATCCCCAATCAAACACTTACATCAAGCAAGGATCTGAGGGACCATATATACTTACAATTTTTTTTGTTAAAATAGCTAAAATAATGAAATTGATTGCTTGTTCCTAATTTTTCTAGACAAAATGGTGAACGAAAAGGATGAGCTCAGAAATTTGAATTTCTAGCTCAAGCACTATGTAAATGACATGGAACCTTCTCTGTCTGCCATGAAAGAAATGCTTATTACTCTAGATCACTGAAACCCAGAATCTCATCCTGTAAGTGTTTGACTGACAGTGAAAATTGAATTTTTAGCCTCATGGAGTATCTACTATTAAAATGAGGACATTAATTGGGATGACACAGAATCCTGAAAGTTAGAATAGGGACATATGGGAAGAATGTTGAACTTGGGGACCAGTTCCTGAATTCTAACAGTTCCTGTTTGCCAGTAGAATCAGCCTGTCTGTAATATAAGCTGCCTTTCAATCTCCTTCTGAGAAACTGATTCCCGCATTACTTGTGGAAATTGTAATTGCTTACCCAAGACAGCTGCCGTGTAAGAATGTTGATTCTTTTCAGGGCCTACACTTACCATTCCTCTTTGTTTCAAAACCTCTAACTAGGCTCAAGATCTGGCATCCCCATGAAAGTAGGTTAAAAGTGTGACCTATGAAAAGGTGTGCTACACCTGTTGTCCTCCCCCCAAAATTTTGAATTTTATAATATATACATAAAGAAATATGGAGAATATATGTATGGGTAGAAATGAATATTACGGGTGTTTTATAGTGATGAAAGGAACATAAAATTGGATCAGGTAAAATTTATTGATAGGGACCCACTAATTAGAGATTCTACATTTAATGTTGTGGCTTAAAGAGTTAGAAAGGGCTGTATTAGTTTTTGTTTGTTTGTTTTTTCTAAAACATGGGCTAAAATGTGGCATAGAGTAAGACAACTAGAAATGCCAGGCCCTCCTTATTTTCCTGTAGATGAAGGGGTTCAAAGGCTAGAAATGTTAAAGTAGCTTATAAGGTCTACTCACCCAAACTGAGGTCCAGAACACAAACGTTTCACAGCTATGGCAAGAAATACATTTTCTCCAGAAAATGGGAGATTTTGGGAGAAATGAGACAAATGGGAGCTCCAGAATCCTTAAAGAGCTCTGTGATCTTTGTCCTGTAGAATAGAATTTATAGTGGGAACCATAGTCAGAATTAGGAAACTTAAATTCATTTAGAATAATTGGATCCCAGGGTGAAAGGCCATGTAGTGGCATTCAACTGCCAGGCGCAAGACAGACACAGTTACCATAATGAAAAGCAAAGTCAAAGCAATTACCAGAATACTTCCACAGACCTATATTGTTAGCTAGTTGATCTTGGTGTTTTTAAACGTTAAATAGGAAGTCTACTAAAATCAGACCTGATATGCTTTAGCAGGAAAAGTCTAGGTCAAATGAATACAAGTCTAACAGCCATCATAATAAGAGTGTTTCATGAGTCCTCAATCAATTCCCAGACTTTAGTCAACTTATAAACCCAGCCACCTTAATTAAGGAGAATCTGACCCCTTAAGAAAAATTCTGTTACACTGACAGAAATATATATTATTAGTATTTCTCCAAGATGTCCCAAAGGGTCTGTGTCATTTTACCAGGGTGATTTTTCACTGGGGAAAGGGAAATAATCAGATCTCAGGAATTATCAGACACTGCCACTGAATTGATACTAATTCCACGATACCTAAAATATCACTGTGATTCAGTAGTCAGAAGAATCTTATGGAGGTCAAGTGATAAATTGAGTTCTGCATCATGTTCATCTAAGAGTGGGCCAATCCAGTCATTATTTCTCTAGTTCTGGAATGCCTAATTGAAGTAGAATATTCACTGAATAGCAGAATCCCCACCTCATTTCCCTCAAAGAGGGCTATGAGGGTGAAAAAGGTCCCATGGAAGATATTAGAACTTTTGCTGCCTAGAAAAATAGTAAACCAAAAGCAACACCATATTCCTGTGGGGACATGAAGGGATTCTATTACTACTCAGAGATTAGTGCCACAGGAAGGGACTCAGAGATACAGGAGTGAGTGATGGTTCCCAGCACATTCGCATCCAGCTTGCCTAGTTGGCCTGTACAGAAGACAGATGGATCTGGGAATTTGGTGGTGGATTTTTGAATCTAATCAAGAGGTGACTGGAATTGGATCTACTGTACCAGATGTAGTTTCATTGCTGAAGCCAATCAAGGTATCTCCTAATACCTGGTGTGCGGCTATTGATTTTGTAAAAAAAAAAATAGATAGATAGATAGATAGATAGTCCCATTAATAAAAGCCACCTAAATCAGTTTGCTTACAGTTGGCAATATCCGCAATACACTTTCACAATAAAACCTCAAGCTTATCTCAACTTTCCAGCTGTATTCCATACACTACTTGGCAGAAATTTGATCATTTTTCTTTTCTACAAGTTATAGCACCAGTCTATTACATTGATCTGTGCATGTATCATGCATAATGTCATATATATTAATGATAATTTAATGATTGAAACTGTGAGGAAAAAGTAGCAACTATTCTAGATTTATTATTATTATTACCCAGAGGTAAGAAATAAATTCAATTAAAATTCAGGAGCCTCCTATCTCAGTGAAATTCCCAGGGATCCAGTGGTGTGGGGTGGGTGAGGCATACTGAGGTATTTCCTAACGTGAAGACTAAATTGTTGCTCTGGCACCCGTCAAAACCAAGGAAAAAGACACAAGGTGAGCCTCTTTCGATGTTGAAAACAACACATTTCTCATCTCAATGTGTTACTCTGGCCACTTACTGAATGGTAAAGTGGTTTAAAAATTGTAGTTTTGAGTAGGGTCCAGAACATAAAAAAATCTGCAATAGGTCCTGTCTGTTGTACAAGCTGCTCTGTCACTTAGGACATGGAGTTTAGTAGATCCAGTGGTGCTTCTGCTGTTTATCAGCAGTAGCTGAAGGATAAAATGTCCAGAGCTTTGAGTAGGCCCCTATAAGTCACTTGCTATGCTGCCACTTAGAACTTTGGAGCACATCCATAGTACCTTCTGGGGATAACTATTTAACTTTTATTAAACAGCTGTTAGCCCACTACCGGGCCTCCGTAGAAAATGAATGATTAACTATGAGCTCCCAAGTTACCATGGGAACTGAGTTGCCCAGGATTAACTAGATGTTACATGACTCACAACTCATAAAGTTGGTCACACACAACAATATTTCATCATAAAAAGAAGTGCTAAATATAAAATCAGGACTAAGTAGTGACTGATGGCCTAAGGAATTTGCATGAACTAGTGGTTCAAATGCACATTGTCCTCACACCTGCTAAACTACCTTCTCTCTCCTAGCGCCTACTCCTGGCCTTGTGAAGACCTCCTCTGACAGAGAGGAGAAGGCTCAGGTGTGGTTTATAGATGTTTCTGTATGCTAAGCAACCTCCATCTTATAGGAACATCTGAGGCACTATAGCTTCTTTCTGGGATATCTCTCAATGACAGTGGTGAAATAGGTCCATGGACAGAACTTTCTTTGAAAGAAAAATGGCTACCTGCGTGATTATGTATCAATTCACAGGCTGTGGACAATGATGTAGCTAGATTGACAGGTATTTGAAAGGAATTTGAGTGGAAAATTAGTGATAAGAGAGTCTGGAGAAGAGCTACGTGTATAGGCCTCAGCACGTGGTGAAATACATAAAGATGTGTGTGTTCTAGGTTAATGCCCACCAAAGAGGGACCTCAGCAGATGAGGATTTTAATAGTCTAGTAGATAAGATAATTGTTGTCTGTGTCCTAATAAACCCCTTTCTTTAGAGTCTTTACCCCGTATACTCATAAATAAAGTAGACCTGGTAGCAGCGATGGAGGTTATCCATGGGTTCCTCAACAAGGACTTCCATAGCCATCCCGGCTGTGGCCAATGATACATGCCCAACCTACTAGCAGCAAAAACCAACACTGATGTGGCACCAATCCCTAAGGTGGTCATCCAGCTACCTGGTCCAGGTTGGTCATGTTGGACTATTTCTATCATGGAAGAAACATTGTTTTGTCTCACTGAAATAGACTATGGGTACATATTTGCCTTCCCTGCTTACAGTGTCTATGCCAAAGCTGCCATGTCATATCCACCATCAGGTATTCTACACAGCACTACTTCTGATCAAGGACTTCACTTCATAGAGAAATAAGCATAGCAATGGGCCACTATGAAATTCACTCTGTTTTTCACCATATGAAAACAGCCAACCTAGTATACCAGAGTGGTGGAATAATCTTTTGATGACTTGAGGACAGCATCATCAGGGTGGCAATACCTTCCAGTTCTCTAGGAGGAAGTACATGCTCTTAAGTTATATCCAGTATTTTGTACTGTTTCTTCCATAGACAGAATTCACAACTCTGAGAATCAAGGGGTGGGAGAGGAAGTGGCTCCATGCACTATGACCTTTAGAGTGCAACTAGCAAAATTTGTGCTTCCTGTTCATGCGTGCTTATGCTCTGCTAGCCTAGAAGGAATATTTTCACCAGGAAAACAATGATGATTGTATCCAACAGAGGGTTGATGCTTCCACCTAGCCTTTTTAAGCTCCTTAATAGGCAAAGCAGAGCTGTTATTGTGCTTGCTGTGATAATTTTTCCTGACTACCCAGGAGAAAGTAGACAGATACTTCACAAGACAAGTAAGAAAACTGTTTTTATGCAGAAACCACCCAGGATAACTGAGTATTATTATGCCCTATGATTAAAGTCATTTAAAAAATACAAAATCCCAATTCGGACAGAACTGCTAATGATTCAGATCCTTCATGTATGAAGATTTGAGTTATTGTCCCAGAAAAATAACCATGAGCACTTTAAGGTGCTTCTGAAGTCTTAAGGAATATGAGATGTGCGTGCCGGAAATGTCTTTGTTTTCTTCACTTTTTTATCATTTTATCATGCATCATAGGATGCATTAACTTTATATTGTAATATTGGTGAATTGTTAATTTTACAGCATAGTATTTTAGTTATGGGATATCAAGGAGAGGGGTAAGGATCACCCAAACGTTTTGTGTTTCCTTTGGGGAGAGATTCTGTGTATGTTCAATTGTGTACAGGATATTTGTAGCATGTTGAGCAGAAGCCGGACTTTATTATTTCCTTTATTTGGAAGTTGAGTATGGCTTAAGGAGATGCATGAGTTGCCAAGTTGACCAGGAGTGAACTTTTGGTCAATTTTACATGTTAACCTACAAAGTGTTTTTGGATAAGATCAACATTTAAAATAATTAACTTTGTCCTCTGAAATGTGAATGGGTCTTATACAGTCAGTTGAGGTTCTGATTTTCTTTTCTTTTTTTTTTTACTCTCCAAGTAAGAGAAAAATTCTTTATTTGGACTTTGCATCATCAGATCTTCTGGGTCTTAAGCCTACTAGCCCAATACTTTATAATAAATCTGTTTAATGTGCATCAATAATATTTTATAATGCATTTATTAACTAAAAGCTCATAGTCATTATATATATATACACACACACATATATATATATATGTGTGTATATATATATATATATTTATCTAAGAACCTTGACACATCCTTGTATTTCTCTGTGTACCTCCCCTGCCCCAGTGTTTCTTAAGAGAAGCTTACTGTTAATCTTATCTGGATTCATTTATACATGTTAAGTAGTTTTTCTCTAGGTTTTTCCAAGGTTTTTGTTTTCATTTTTTAACATCTTTCTGTGATGTGTCTATATTTGGATCTCTTTGAGTTTATCCTACTTCTTGGACATATAGATGACTTTTGTCACCAAATTCGGGAAGCATTTGACCATTACATTTCCAAATAATTTTCCAGACACTTTTTCTTCCCTCCGTGTGAGCCTCTCAATATGTTCCTGCTTGTATGCTTGGTGATGTTCATAGGTCTCGAAGCCGGGTTCAGTTTCCTATTTGTTTTTCTCCTCCTCTTCTTCCTCTTCCACCTCCTCTGTCTTCATCTTCTCCTTCTCCCTCTTCGTCGTCTTCTTCCTTCTCCATCTCCTTCTCCTCCTGCCTCCTCCCCCTCCTTCTTCTTTCTTCTTTCTCCTGTTATTATTGTTTTCTTTATGTTTCTGACACTGCATAGTCACAATTGGCTTGACTTCACTTTCACTAGCTCTTTCCTCTGCTAGTTTAGCACTGCCATGAATGAATTTGCAAACTCCATTTGCTGGACTTTTTCACCTTCAAAATTTCTGTTTGGTTACATTTATAATGTCTTTCTCCCTGATTCTCTATATTCAGTGAGCAATCACTCTCATATGTTAGACATGTTTTTGAATACTTTTGAATGCATTTGTAATAGCTGATTTAAAGAAGTCTAGCATCCGTTCTTCCTCACAGGAAGTTTACATTCACTACTTTACTCCCTGTGTATGGTTCGTAACTTTGTATGTCTCATATATTTTGCTGATAAATTAACATTTTAAACAAGGTATAATAATTTTAATATTAATGGAAATTAGATTCCCCTGCCAACATCCCCAAGATCTTTTGTTGCATTTTTTTGTTGTTGTTGTTATTTTCAGTCTTGTTGCTGATGCTGCTATTTTTTCTTTTTTGTTTAGTGAACTTCCTAGAATAATTATGTAAATTGTGTATTCTTTCTTGTTTGTAGTAGCTTAATCCTATACACAGCTACTTGATGAATAACTAATGACTGGACAAAGATTTCCTTAAATACCTTAAAGCCATATATCTAATAGCTTTTGCTAGGAACCATGTGGGATTGGAAATTACCATTTCATATCTGCAGGCAATTTATAACTCTGCCTCAGTCTTAACTTATTATCTCTACAGAGACTCAAAGTCAGCCTGCATTGAGAGGTTAGGATCTTCTCGGGTCATTTCTGAGCATGCACACATCCAGGTACATGCAGTTTTATTCCAAATTAACAAAAATACATTGGAACTTTATAAAAGTATCCATGGGCATCTCATTTCTCACTTTCTCCTTTTAAGGTTTTTTGGTGAGCCTCCTTCTATGAAACCCAACTGATAATAGTAGCTTAGGTGGCTAAAGTATTAAATAATTGTTCCTGACTTTTTTTTTAACAGGCCCTCTGGTGATCAGGTTGTTCACATAGAACAGGTTTTGAATTGAATGAAAAAAAGACAAGACCTGAGAACAGAGCTTTTTAGCAAGTGACCAGCCACAGCAAGTACTGATAGTTACTGGGGATTTGACTGTTGGTTAGAACTCCAGACCCATATGACCTCCTTCAGGGGGGTCTGGGTTCCAGGTTGTAGGTCTTCTAGTCTACAGGGGGGGTGAGGTTAAGTCAAATTAAAATACTATAAAAGTTGCTCTTTTAACCTAGATGCGGCCATTTGTCTTGAATAGATATTAAATTATAACTTGGAAATTAGTAAAAAAAAAGCACAATTAATTTGGATCACTTTTTGTCAGTTGTGACATGAAAGAACACAGCATATCTGACTTTACCAAGTGGGCATTCGAACTCGGGCACTGGTTGGTCCTATTTTTTGCCTTGTCTGGTCCAATTTTTTGAGTTTCCGTCTATGGAGTAGCACTGTTATTAAGATCAGGGATCAGATAAGTTAGATACAAAACACCACTCACATGTCAGTTGGTGCTATTTCCACGTGTTACATAGTCTAGAAAAGATTTATAATCAAAATTTTATGGAAACTCATTACTTCCCAAATCAAATAGGACAGCCAAGGGCATTATTACAGTTTAATAGAAGAATCTCATATTGTGCCCTTAGTAAAGGGTAACTTGAATGTAAGTGATGTAAAATGCTTTTCAACACGTATGATTTTTTTTTCTGTACTTTTAACAGAAGAGTAGCATACTGCATTTACCCCTGAAAATGGAGTGTGGATGGGCAAACATTTATCAACATTTATAGAGCCATTTTCCAAGCAAGAATGGTAATGTTTCTGCCTGCCAAATTTGAAGATTTCAAGCACGATTTTGCTGTAAAGCAGTTTATCAGCTTCTTCACGGTTTAAATGAAGTATTCCTTTAAAATATGATAGTTCTCACCCAATATCTAGTTTGTCCTCTCTCTCCTGGGAATCAAAAGTCTACTTTTTAGATGAGCAGATGAACATGTATAATAAAAGCGAATTTACCTTCTTATTTCCTTTCTTTTAATGTTGTTTACAACATAATATTATGACAATTATTTTTATTTATAAAGTATTAAGATTATTAAGAAGGATTATACAAGTTCTGGGGGGAGAAAAAAGGATTCCCCTAAAAGTGACAGTGCTCATTTTGCTAAAGCCTGTCCAATTACTGTGTCTCCCTTAATACAATCAGTGATCAAAAATTCAATGAGACAAGCGACTCAACACCACTTGAGTAGTTCAAAGATACTTTACATGCCATGTGGAAAACAAATTGATGATCATTCTCTTTCCCTCAAATTCTTTAATCAGTATACAATACTACCGTCCAACAAATTGTGAAAGAAATTATCTTTTACTTCGCTACTTGCCTGGTGCATTGAAATTTCAGTCCGTGTCATCTACTAAATTCTCATACATCTGTTCAATGGTTGTATCTTTACTGACAACATTCCAGCCTAAGTTAATATTATTAATTTTATTCATGTATTCCCCGATTGATGTTTCTGCAGGTATTAATTTCTTCTTCTAATCCATTATTCCAGTTGCAACTGTTGCGATAGTTTTAAAGTACACACAATAATATCACAGGCATGCCAAAATTCAATCAGCCTAGAAGATAGTATGTGGATTGCCACTGATAATAATCAGAACTGAATTTTTGAAAGTAGAATAGAGAGTGCTTTTCTATTATTGACAATGTAAAGCTTAAAATTCCCATAAACAAGGGAATTATTATTCTAGGCTTAAGTATCTGTTATTTTATTTTATTTTATTTTATTGCAGTTTTTGGCTGGGGCTGGGTTTGAACCTACCACCTCTGGCATATGGGGCTGGCGCCCTACTCCTTTGAGCCACAGGCACCGCCCTGTTATTTTATGGTCTTAGTCTCTTTTATGTCTGGCTTACAACATTACTAGTGGTACCTTGGAAAATGGTTAACAAGCCCTTTTCTGGGGGAAATGAAACCAAAATTTATATTATTTGCTATTGTCTATGGTGTAAATACTCTTACACGTTTAGTATTAAGTTAACGTGACAACAATGAATATAGAATTGGGAAGAAATACACACAATTAGCTCCTATGAGCAAGTCCCGTACAAAACTCTATGCAACTGACTCCCGATTCTTGAGGTCTTTCCATGTGCTGCTCCCTAGGTTTGGACCACTAGGCCATCCTCTATTTTCATTTATCTTCATTTTTTTAGAGGTCAGCTTATTTATTATTTTTTCAGAGAAAGCTTCCCTGAAAGTCAGAATAGGTCAAAAGATTTTGTTATATGATCTTTTAACATCTTCACCATATAAAATCTATCTCTGGCATCTTCTATTATAATTTTAGACATATTAACTAAAATATCTGACTAAAATATACTCTCCCAATAAACTATGAAAACTAAGGCAGCAGAAATTATTCCTATTTTTTTGTTTTCCTTTTTTACTTCTTAATGTCTAACACTTAGAGTCTGGAATACAGTATATTTTCATTAAATTTGGGGGTAAGGTGAAATTAAAATATTTAAATAGAGAAAACGACATATCAATTATACACCAAAATGCATGTATTTACCACTTTTCCTAAAAAAAAAAAAATACGTGGAAAAAAATTCAGTTGTGATTATTATTAGTGGCTACCCACATTTTCAGAATCCAGGTAGAATTTCTACGATGAAAAAGACTCCCTTGACCATTGTGGATTGATCTTTACAACATCCATTCCATCCCTTTCATAGTAATAGTATTTAGAAATATAAACATTAGATAGTTTAAGTTTCTTTACAGTAGGAGGTCTGGATATGAATTGCTTTCCACTAAGGGGATACATGAATGTGAGTTTCAGAGTGCAAAGGTGAGGTTGAGGCCCCAACGCAGTGTTAACAAGCAAGGGTAGGAATATACGGGTGAGGAACGGCAGTATCAGTGGTTGAACACCACATTGTAATGTCTAGTCATCAAATTCCTGACCTGCAGTATAGAGAGGTGATGATATTTTCCTAAAAAAATTGTCCTACAATGACCACAGACTTCACCTCATCCAACAAAGTTGTAAGTACCCAAATCCCCTTTATTATTCAATTTCTGCCTTACATAGGTGGAGTGATTTCTGTTCCCATCCATAAAATTTCAATGACACATGTTAAGATTTTCTTATTTGTTCCTATGTACATTTATTAATAATATTTGATTTTCTGAGAATAGTAACCAACCAGATTTTAAATGGACTAAAACAAAAAGCCATAAAAGCCGCAGTACAAGCAATATTTTATTATATCTTACTTCCAACCCTATGTTTCATTGCCTTTGGTGTCTGGGCATTGCAGAACTTCATTATCTGCTTCCTATACAAAAACAGTCATATGTCTTGATGGAATTTATCCCAGGTTCAATATTAGTGAAACTGAGACTGAATTTTTTTAGTTCTATGAGTAATTCCAAAATCATAGTTAACAAAATGTTTGGTTTCCCACTCGAGTCTAATCAAACTTGGCCACTAAGACAAATTACATGGAGCAAAATAACTACCCAACATTAACCATGTGTATTTAGGGAAAGATTTGTTTCTGGAAAACCAAAATTTTCTACAGCTTGTTAGCATTTTCAAATATGACTGGTTCCCTGTAACTGTAATAGAATAAATGTAATTTAGTGGAATAAATTTTCTTACTTCTAAAATTCACATTGCACAATATTGCTATGATTTGTTTGTTACTTTCAAAACCCATGTTAAAATTGCCAGTGTAGCCATATTGACAGGTGTGGACTTTAATAGTTAATTAGGGTATGAAGGTTCTGTCCTTGTGAGTAAGTTTCATGAATTAAAAAAAAAACAAAAAAAACTTTTGGGAATGAGTTCTCTGCATTTGCTCTCTGCTCTTCTGGCTTGTGAGGGAAAGTGTTTCTGCTTTCCAGAGAATTGACATTCATGGTACCATCTTGGAAGCAGAGGCCAGGCCTTTATCAAACACCAAGCCTACTAGTGCCTTGGTCTTTGGCTTCCCAGCCTCCAGATCAGTGGGAAATAAATTTATGTTCTGTGTAAATTACCCAGGTACACTGCTATAGTACTATCAGAATGGACTAGAAAAAATGCATTACTACTGAAATTTGAATGTAAAAATGAATATCAAAATTGCTGTAGGATTAAAAAATAAGATTATTGTATATCTACTGGTGTATATACAGGTAACCAGAAAAGTGATTACAGGCTGTATAATTTGCCATATTTCTCATAAATTTGAATTTTCAAAGCTAAGAGCAGTTCTGACTAATCATGCCCTCTTTAGAACTCTCACGCTTTGGAAATCTTTCGCTCAGAAAGTTTCCCTAATGATTTAGGTGGATTACTTTAAGATTTTTGATTACAAGACTTGAATTGTCATAGTTATACTTATTTTGTGCATGTGATATTTTGATACATGTAAACAATGTGTGATGATCGACATCAGGATAATTGGTATATCCATCCCCTCAAATGTTTATCTTTTCTTTGTTTTGAGAACATTTTGAAGCTCTCTTGAAATACTGAATTAGTGAATTAAATGTGAGGACTTGGTCTATATTGATTGAAGTTGTTTTCCTGACTTGATCATATTATGTGGGGGCATACATATTTTTGGCTAGTATACTGCCTTTTGTTTCATATGTTTTCAAAATATCTTTTCATGATGTATTAATATACAAAATATCTTTTCATGTAGTAAAATAATAGAATAACATTAATTGTGCCAAAATGCATATTTCCCTAGTGAAAATCACAAATGTTTACATTAATTGTTAAAAGTACATGAGATAACAAATATGCATGAAGCTTCTTGATATATAGCTTTATATGCAGAACAGATTTAATTTGATCAAACTGCAGAAAACATCAGACTGAGAAAAATTGCAACCAAAGAGCCTCATCTACACATCACCCTAATATAAATAATAAAACTTTGGGTTTTAAGACAATTTTAACTTTTGTGGTCCTTGGGAATATGTGAGTATATTTTGTACTACATACAGGAGATGTATGTAGTTTGGGTTTTAAGACAATTTTAACTTTTGTGGTCCTTGGGAGTATGTAAGTATATTTTGTACTACATACAGGAGAAAAATATATTAAATAAATATGATGTGGTTAGATGATAATCTGTGGTAGGTTAAAGAGCAGTAAATTCTTTCATGTTCCTCATCAAGAGGTGGGACCTGGGTTTCCTCAACTGAGTGTGTATGGGCATGGTGTTCACAACTTACACAGAATAAGTGAATTTATCCTATCCTTGGCCCAGATATCAAGAGACTGAAAGTTTTCACTTATTCTTCCTTTCAATACTCACTGTGAGAGCTCAGCCAGTGGGATGTGAAGATGTGCGGGGATTATAAAGATCCTTAAGGACACATAAAATCTATTAGCAATTTTTAAAAATAACCCAATTGTATACATATATTCCCAAATAATTTAAATGCCACATCATCTGCTTTAATGAAAAATATGAATTTATTTAAAAGATAAGTGCATTTCTCTACTTTGTGTTAGACGATGTACTAAGAAATGGCAGTTCCTTTGAGAAAAATGGTATTACCCAAATCACTAGATTGACCATTGTTATTTTAAATTGATAAGTAGTTCTCACTATTTAGAAGAAGAATTTTATCAAAAATCATTTTGTACATAAAGCAAAATAGTTGAAAAATCTCAATGTAGTCATTTATGCAGTGTAGTTTGATGTCAAAAGCAACAGTTTTCACTATGGTATAAGTTAAATTGTATTCTTTCATTTAATTAACAGGTTAATTACCTGAATTAACCAAAAGAGTATATGCAAGTACTGAGAAGAAATAAAAATGGCCCAAGTAGATATGTACCACGGCCAAAATTATTTGACAGACCAATAGATAACTTCAGTGGCCAACACCTCCATAGATGTTGAAATTATTAATATATTATTATTTGTATAACATGTTTAATCATATCACATTTTGCAGTATACTTTATGAACAAGATAAACAAAAAGGATAAATTTATCTAATTTTAAAATCTTGATTTTTTTCAAAATCTAAATAATTTTCTGCATAATTATTATAAAAGACAACATAATATTAAATGGTTTTTTGAAATTAAAAATACTATTCAAGATATTGATTCTGAATTGCTATGTTTTTCCATATCATTTTCTTATTTTCTATTTCTTTCATATCAGTTTCTGAATTTTTTTTCTTTTTTTTTATTGAATAGTAACTGTGTACATTAATGTACTTCTGGGGTACAGTGTGGTGTTTTCACAAACAATCCGAAACACTTTCATCAAACTGGTTAACATAGCCTTCACGTAATTTTCTTAGTTATTGTGTTAAAACATTCATATTCTACTCATAGAAAGATTCACTTGTACCCTTGTAAGATGAACCACAGAAATGAACCCTTGAATCCCCCTCCCTCCACCCATCCCCCCTCTTCCCTGTATCCTTAGGGTGTTATTAGGTTATAGCTTTCATATAAAAGGTGTAAATTAGTTTCATAATAGAGGTATGTACACTGGATACTTTTTCCTCCATTCTTGTGACACTTTGCTCAGAAGAACATTCTCCAGCTCCATCCATGTATACATGAAGGATGTAAAGTCTCCATCTTTCTTAATGGCTGCATAGTATTCCCTGGTGTACATATACCACAGTTTGTTGATCCATTCATGGATTGATGGAGACTTGGGCTTCTTAGTGTGCCATGAACAAGAATTTGCTATGTGTCTATAAACAATGGTGGTACAGAATACCCAAACTACTGAGCTAGCACAACCATGCAAAATGAAAACTTAACAGAAATACAATTGTTACATGAAGGAAACTGTGACATCCATAGCTCTAGGCCATCCTGAATATTGAGATTTGTATGACTTTTACACTCAAACCTGGATAGTTTAAAATATGCCCTGAGGTTACTAAGTACAATATCACAGACTGTATTTCATCTATAGCAATGTGGTAATCAACTAAATTTGCATTTGTGTTTGGGGTGAGGTGAGAGAAGTAAAGTTAATATTGAATCATTCCTGGAATGAATAATGTTCTTTCTTGAGTTCTCCATAACATATCAAAAAATGGGAGTATAATAAATGCAGCAATGAAGAAGTGGAATTCACCATCATAATGAGATTGTTGGTTTCCTTCATTCTTTTCTCCTTCTCTCCTCTTCTCTTCCCTTCATTTTCCTATCTTTCCTCCTATCCTTAGTTTTTATTAACTTCCTGTCTTTGTTTCCATTTTATGTTTTCCTCCTCACATCCAACCTTCCTCCTTCTGCATCTTCTTTTCCCTGCTTCTTCCTTTTTACGTCTCCTCCTCCTCCTTCCTCTTTGGCTCTCGCAGCCCAGTAGAACTTCAACTGAAAGAAGAACTTCAACAGAAAGCACCCACAGGAGAAGCACATGGTCTATATTAACACTTGCCCAGACTGGAGCAGACCTAGAGGCTCCAGCAGAGATAGCTCCAAGAAAATGAACTCTGAAAATAATACTACTCAAGTCTCAATGTGTTCAGAGGAATTTGACATTAATGGTGAAAAGTTTGGGGATGAATTAGTGGTGGATACTTAGAGAGCTAAGCAAATAGGAAAAGAAGATAAGTATGAACTCCAAGGAGAATAGAAGGGAATTGTAATTATAATGTATTTTAGACTCAGCATTTGATTGTGTTTACCTGTCCCTAATAACTGAACATTTATTTTAGTTGCAGAAGATGGATAAAAGTGACTGATCTTTATATTCTATAAAGGAAAATTAGTACATAGTGCTTACAAAACAAACAAACAAGTAGCATTATCTAAAAGAAACCAAATACCAAACTAGAAATACTGTATAATCCTATTTATATGAAGTTCAAGGACTGACAAAATTAATTGATGGTGATAGTGAGAGAGGAGACCCAGACCCTGTATTGGGGAGTTATTTCAATGCCAGAGATTTCTGGAAATATACATCAAAAGTTCAGAATTCCAAGGGTCAAACAATCATATCTGTTGCTATAAACTGTGGTTGCTATACAGGTAACCTTGAGATAAGGTATGAGCACTCAGCAGAAGATAAAAGGTCAGTTACTCACTTGGAAGTTAGAGGGAACAAAATGGTCCTCTTTACTTTTTAAAGCACTAGCCATTTTTTCTTTCTCAATTGACACAGTTCTATCTGTTTAAACATCCTGGAACTAATGCTTGCTTTGGCTTCTGTAAACCTGTACATGCCTTGACACCCTGTGAGAGGCAATATAATTCCTTTGTCTGTCTACTTGGATGGCCAATGAAAGGACAGGGACAGAACTGACGGGGAGCTCAGCCAGTTTGGATTCTAGACTGCCGTGGCTCCACAGGGTGAAATAAAACCCCTTCCTTTTGTATCAGTGGTGTTCCAGTAATTCTTCCTCTGAGCTTTCTCTCCACTGTGCCTAGATTTCTGCAGGAATAGGATTGAGAATAGTTGTTACTATTTTGCAAGGTAATGAATGAAACAGAACACGACAGGCTATTCTAGGGTGATGAAAATGATTCAGATGTTGTGTCTGATTTCACATGTGTTTATGAATATAAACACTCATCAAGCTTCAGACTTATACATACCTAATAGTATTTAATACCAATAAAAATTAATAGAAAAATATTATAGATTTGGCATATATTTGTATATACTTTCCTTCCTTACCTACTGTTTGACCACTTGCGAGATTCTGTAGCCCCTTTTGCTTTAGCCTAAACTAAACAATTTAAATGATTATAATCCCTGCTTGCTTTTCTCTCACCATGTCACTTGAAAGCAAGACTGGCATTATTTTTATCTCACCAAATTTCCAGAAAAGATTCAATGCATAAAGTCTGTTCTATCTTTCCTGAGTCTCATAGCTTTGCATTTTTCACTAAAACTTCCTTATTATCCTAAAACATTTTATTTTATTGTGGCTTGACAGTAAATGTTCTGTATAGACATATTTTTTTTTTCGAAAGTCTATGGAAAGAACGTTGTATGGCTAATAGGAATATAGTAATAGCAAGATATCAGGAATAGTTTTAAGTAAATTAAATCTATGGTTATAATTCACCCCATCCTTTAGTATTATAAAGACAATTTTAGAACAGAGTACCATATATATAAACTTCCAGATAGCTAGGTTTCTCTCAAGTACTGTGAAATTTTCAGGGGCAATAGAAATGCAAAAAAAAAAAAATGCTTATCCACAAATAATACATGTAGATAATATTGATTTATTCACTTGCATATATATAAGAATCAACTATTTGCTAAACTTGTTAAAAATATGGTTCTTTGTATGTGGTACTTATCCCAACAACCACCAAAAAAAAAAAAAATGATTGACATCATATATGTATGGAGATAATCAGTGATTTACACATTCAGTTCCTCTGTTTTTCGTGATGTCTCATTTTCAGTAGTAGTGTTATCATCAATACAGCTGATGTAATCCTAGAAGAGTTAAAATCTACCTACAGAATATTGCACTTAAAATATAATTTGTGTTTTCAGTTCTTAAACGCAAAATCTAATTGGTACTGCCATTTTTATCAAATATATCCCAGAAATTCTCATTTTACTTTTTGGAACATAAACCTCTCAATACAGTAAAACCTGGGTTTTATTCAGTCTCCTAATCCCTTTGGGGGCATATACTTACATTTTATTGATTTCTTTAAAAAAAAAGTATAAGAAAAATATAGGTAAGGATCATGCAAGGCAGTTATCTTGGTTTCTCTAAACAATAATTCTGTTTTAAATGTTTTAAATACACATTTTATATGACTACCAGTAAAATGCATAACAATATTATTTAAAGATAATGATAAACCAAGGAAATTGTTATATGTTTGTTCTCAAGGTTAGTTTAAAAATATTATTAAGCTTATGAATCGGAATTAGTAAGATTTGCGACATGTACCCTTTGGACAATAAAAGAAACAAAATTCTTCATCTCACAACATGTTTGTGTGTGTGTGTGTGTGTGACTGAGTTTGTGAAATATATACATTTGACATTTCTGACATTTAAGTTTACAAACTCATCTTAAAAAATATGCTACGTACTTTGTTGCTGAATATCACTATGGTCTCTTTTTGCAGTACTCCTCCAGACCACTTGGTGTCATAGCGATTTTCAGCAATGAGGTATGAGATGTGGCACTTTTTCTATGATGAGTGGCAAAGTTAATTGCAGGATATTATACAAATACAGTTGATTCTATAAGTAGACTAATTAAAAAGTGTCAATGATTCAAAATTAATTACTAAATCATACTCAGGTATCTTCAGGTCCATGAGAGATACCCAAACAATGTAATAGATTTCTTAGTTAAAAGATAATTTGTGTAATTTTGGCATCCAAGTAAAAATGGCAATGCACCCCTCTGTGTATCTCTGTCATTAATCTATGTTTTTTTCTCTAAAAATTTTTTCTAAGGGGTTGCTTGATTCCAAAGTTTAACATAAAATTTATTTCACATTATGAAAGACTCATATCCTGATATCTAGGCCTGTGAAATAGTTCTTTTTCAAATATGTGTCTTTTTCAATATATATCATTATTATCTTCTTTTATTAAAAGATCCAAAAATATGTTATCGGTGTGATTTCATGGACTTATAACATAATTAGATGTTTGATGGAATTTTTCCTGTTGCTATGAATTACTAGAATTTCAAGTTGTGAAAAAATATTATTTGGGAATAGTGATCTCTTAAGATTATAAGATTTAACTGCCTCTTTTCCTTAATAACTTATATCACCCACCTTCAGGCCATAATGAAAAAGGGGTTTGGGGAAAGGTTTTGTGTACTGGAATGGGACTACCTAGTGACTTCACCTAAACCCTTTTCTCTTCCAAGAATCCAAATGATTGTTTTTCAAAGGCAGTTACTCATAGATAACAGGTTGTCTTCAAAAGAATTTTCCCTTTCCATATGAGGTATGGAAATATTAGTTATGATCTAGATAAAGTTGAAAAGATATTTAAGTATGTACCCTCTAGATTTGTTCTAGAGAAAATTGTCTTCTTATAGTCTAGGGAGTCCTGAAGTTAGCATTCGGTTAGACTAGCATGCAGCAAGTAATGTACAGGCATTGAGTGTGTTTTAGAATTCTATGTGTTCAAGATATATACTTCCTCCCTCAACAAATAGGAACCTAAATATGTACATATTTCTGTTCACTGCTATTGACCAAAACATGTTCACAACTAATAAAAGGGAAGGTAGAGAATGTAATCCCTAGTGAGACTTCTGTGTATCCAACTGAATCTCAAAAACAGGAAGTTGTTATGACCAAAGAAAGAAATTAATTAATACCACTGAAAAATTTTCTGTCTCTTTGGCATAAAATACCTTTCATGTCCTGATATTTGGCTTGTATCAATAAGTTGCTATATAGATCAGTATGTAAATCTTAAAGTAAAGAATGAGTATTTTAATGTGAGTAATCACATATATTTAAGAGATCTAATTATATTCCTGGATAAAAATGTTACTAAGGCCGGGTGCAGTGGCTCACACCTTCAATAGCATTTTGGGAGGCCAAACTGGGAGCCTAGGTTTGAGATTGCAGTGACTTTGATGACTCCACTGTGCTCCAGCCTAGGCAACAGAGAGAGATATAGTCTCAAAAAAACCAAAAAAACAAAAAAACAAAACAAAAAGAAAGAAATATTATACAATTTGGTCACTCATTGGTAGTCTTTGAAAGATATTTGGCACTTAACATTCTCTTGTTACTCAGTTTATTAATGAAGGAATTCTATTTTCTCTTTGTCCGAACTATTTATGCACAGGATATACAGCAGCTCTCTGAGATTAAAAAAGATCAACTTGTGGTTTATCAGAATTGATGCTATCATATATCAGCATTCAAAAAGAAAAAGCTTGGTTATGTAATTACAGTACTTTTATTACACTTATCAGAGCCAATATAAAACCCAGGGTAATATTCTAATGACGAAACTTTTCTGAGAAACACGAAGAGAGGAGTGAAATGGTGGGAGTTTTTTAGGAGATTTTGCTTGTTGAATTCAGGAAAATAAGTAATTTATATAAACATTTGTTTAAATGAAAGCTTAATTAAAAGAGGAGGAAAGAGAGTGTTTATCTGAGAGATTTCCAAGGATCATCCTGTAATGTGTTTAAGTATTTTTCCAATGCTATACCAAAATAGATCACTCTGTCAAACAACTCAAACTCCTTGCCTTTAGCGTTCAGAGAGAAGGGACAGAGCACTCCAAAGGTGGCTTCTGACCCCCACAGGGAACTTGTGATCATTCTGTGTTACCATTAGTTTCACATCCTTCACATTTCTGCCTTGCTAGCATTTAGCCCTACAAGTGAGACTTTGCAAGTTCTTAGATTCCACAAATTGGTTGAGAGTCTATCAAAATTTTGATTAAAAAGAATTATTGTAAGAGAAAATGAGAAAATTGTTGTTTTTAAAGTCTGGAATATATTTTCATTTTTATCTTTTCTGAGCAGGTGTGTGTGTGTGTGAGAGAGAGAGACAGGAAGCTAGAGAGGAAGAGAGAGAGAGAGAGAAAGGGGGAGAGAGAAAGATATTAAGAGAAATCAATAGCTTGGCTTGGGTACAAAGGATGAGTATTTGATGTCTCAGATTTCAGTGCTTATAGTCAAATTCACAACACACATGGCTATTGTGAAGGTGCAATGATAAAACTGTAAATTATGCAGCATCATTCAGGTTAAAAGTTTAGCATTTTAATTTATGATAAATTATCAAATCAGGCATAAATAGAATGGCTCAGTAGAAGTTCACATGTGGTTTAGGATAGTTCAATCATATTTATATGAAAAATAAGCAATTTTAAAACTTTAAGTTAGAGCATGAATCTATGGTTTAAAATTTGACCACTATAAATATCAGCTTTTTTTTTTTTGTCATATGCTGATGGAACTGTATTTGCTCTCTTTAATTTGCATCAGGTAATTTTATGTGATATTATACTGACCAAATATGGAAAGCTTTTTTCTACAATAATTTAAGATGAATTTACTATTGAAAAAGAACAAAAATTCAAATAAATTTTGTGTAACTTAAGAGTAGATTATTTAGATATCTAAGTGTTCTCCAGACGTCTTTCCAAAAGGAATGAATTAATTTGCATCCCCACCAGCAGTGTAGAAGTGTTCCCTTTTCTCCACATCGATGCCAACATCTCTGGTTTTGGGATTTTGTGATATGGGCTAATCTTACTGGGTTAGGTGGTACCTCGAAGTAGTTTTGATTTGCATTTCTCTGATGATTAAGGATGGTGAGCATTTTTTCATATATCTATAGGCCAAGTGCCTATCTTCTTTAGAGAAATTTCTCTTCAAGTCCCTTGCCCACCCTGAGATGGGATCACTTGTTTTTTTCTTGCTAATACATTTGAGTTCTCTGTGGATTCTGGTTATTAAACCTTTGTTGGAGACATAACCAGAAAA
>CAUYQV010158024.1:0-22500 GCA_963574575.1 Galagoides demidoff | reverse complement strand
TTTGAACACAGTGGAAATTTAGGTTTATAACTTTCTTTGCAAGCAGTTAATTGACTATTGCTAAGAAGAAGAAGAAAAGGCCTCTGGGCAATCTTGGTTCGTTCTTTAAGATTTCTGGCAGTGTGGGATGGATGAATGAGTGGAATTTGAACTTTGGGCAAGTTAAATGGGACAGCCTTTCATGTTCATCTGTCTACCTCTTAACTGAATAAAAAAGCCTACAGTTTTTAGAGAATTTGTCCTTGTGGTTTTTGTTTGTATTTGAATCATCTGGGTTCTGTTAGCCTGATGCTGTTCTTAGAAGAATGTGAATGTCTTAACAAGTGAGAGCTGGCCTGGCACCTGTAGCTCAAGTGGCTAAGGTGCTAGCCACATACACCAGAGTGGTGGGTTCAAATCCGGCCTGGGCCTGCCAAACAGCAATGACAACTACAACCAAAAAATAGTCGGGCATTGTGGCGGGTGCCTGTAGTCTCAGCTACATGGGAGGCTCAGGCAAGAGAATCGCATAAGCCCAGGAGTTGGAGGTTGCTGTGAGCTATGATGTTATAGCACTCTACCCAAGGCGACAGCTTGAGACTCTCTCAAAAAAAAAAAAAAGTGAGAGCTGCTCTGCAACCTAGATTTATCCACCCCTCCCTGTTTCATGTGACCCCAAAATGTGCATGACATTATTCCATAGGGGACTAATGTAGCAATTTGGCATATTCATTTTTAATAGCATAGCAGAGACATTTTCAAGTTAGCATACATAGATCTACTCATAGTTTTTAACAGCCAAAGTTTTCCTGTTTGAACTATTTCATTTTACTGTTTTACTATAACTTTTATTTTATGTACATTGTTTCCAGCTT
Organism: Galagoides demidoff; assembly: GCA_963574575.1. Lineage (NCBI taxonomy): Eukaryota > Metazoa > Chordata > Mammalia > Primates > Galagidae > Galagoides > Galagoides demidoff. Next base: position 21,646 of record CAUYQV010158024.1, on the reverse strand, counting down.
TGATATTACAGTTGAGCCTTGAACACAGGGTCAACCTGCCTATGCAATTGAAAAGCCATTTATAACCCCCTCAAAACTTAACTAGTAGCCTACTATTGACCAGAAGCCTTACCAATAACATCAATCATTAATTAGTACATATTTTGTATGTTATGTGTGTTATTATATATTTTATATTCTTATAAGAAACTAAGGTAGAGGCTCGGTGCCTGTGGCTCAATTGGCTAAGGCGCCAGCCACGTACACCTAAGGTGGCGGGTTCGAATCCCCAGCCCGGGCCCACCAAACAACAATGGTGGCTGCAACCAAAAAATGGCCGGGCGTTGTGGGCGTTGTGGCGGGCGCCTGTGGTCCCAGCTACTTGGGAGGCGGAGGCAGGAGACTGGCTTGAGCCCAAGAGTTGGAGGTTGCTATGAGCTGTGATGCCATGGCACTCTACCCAGGGGGATAGCTTGAGGCTCCGTCTCAAAAAAAAAAAAAAAAAGATTTTTGACCCCATAAAACTTCCTACACTATTAGCTTTTCCCTACTCAGTTAAATGACAGCAAAACTCATTTATAAAATACATGTTATTTTCTATATTGAAACTATACCAGCCAGGAAGTTTACATTTAAAAAAAAATAAATATGTGGGTATAACTCTCTAGTTAAAAAAAATAAACTATATGTTTATTAAAGTCCTACCATAGGAAAGGAATAATTTAATAAAGCATGTAAAATAGCAATTATGAGTCACATTTTACAAATTTCATTGTGTCATGAAAACCGAATGGCATAACTAGAGTCCCAGTGTTAGTGTTAAAACCAAACCAGAAATTACATCCAAGCCAAACTGAAAAAAGTATGTTATGTCCCAAGTACATTTAAACTTTTATCAACTGCATCAGAGACAGACATCAATTTGTCTATAACAAGCTATTTCATCACTTAGAATTTTTATTTTATACTTATTAAAAGAGATCTAACATACTTATTTTGACTTTTGTAGACAGATTTTTAAAAAATTATTTGGTAGGTCATTTTAAAATCATAGATCATTTTTAGATAGCTATAAATAGGAAAACATAAGCAAAATAATTGGTGCACATTTTTCTAAAGGTCCTTCAGAGTCCAGGTCTGAATTTTTTGAGTAGACTCAGCTTCAACTCAGTCATTGAGGCCCAAGATTTTATTTATTTATTTATTTATTTATTTATTTTTTGAGAGACAGTCTCACTTTGTTGCCCTCGGTAGAGTACCATGGCATCACAGCTCACAGCAACCTCCAACTCCTAGGCCTTGGCAATTCTCTTGCCTCACCCTCCCGATCAGCTGGGACCACAGGTGCCTGCCACAATGCCTGGCTATTTTTCCCTTTTTTGCTGCAGTTTGGCTGGGGCAGGGTTCGAACCCACCACCCTCAGTATATGGGGCCAGAGCCCTATGCACTGAGCCACAGGTGCTGCCCAAGGCCCAAGATTTTCTATGTAATATTGTCCTCTGTGTCACCTAGAGCTTTGGTGATGAAGCATTTCCATATAAACCTATAGAAGAACTAACAGCTTAGGCTTTTAAGGTAGCTTTGAAAATTGTTTAGAGTGAGCCTCCCTCCCTGCCCCCTCCCATTCTGCAAATTTTGATGCTGGAGTATTTGATGATCACACAAGTGAAGGTGGTAACCGCTGTGATGACTGTTCTTTGGCCAACCATGGTTGTACAACTGTGAGAGCTGCTGTGTTACTGGTGCCGCACACAGGAAACAGCCAGGACACAGATTGAAAATAGAAGCTTGCAAGAGTTGAGGCTCACCAGAAGTGCAGGAGAGCCCCGAGTAACCTCTGCAGTGGCTATTTATTGAGATGATTCACAACGGTGGGGAGAGCCCCACCTACAAGGACTTCGTACTTAAGTATCAATATGTGGTCTTTCCCCACAGGCTCAACGCCCACCTTGAAGCACCATAAATGTTTAGGGTCCAACACTTGCTTACTAATGAGTGACTGATCTTATTCATTACAGCACTAAGTTACTTGAGGACTTGTCCCCAGGTGGCAAAACATTTTTAGGCTAGCCCGGAGACCGTCCTGCTTTCAGCATTTCTCTGAAGAACCGTGACTGTTCTTATAAGCATGGTGTCCATTCTTCTACATACAACTATCAATGGTAAACCATAGTCTAATTATAGGGATGTTAAAAATGAAAAAAATAATGTACATCTTCGAAATAAAATATTTCTGTTTGCTTCACTAACTAACTGTACTCAAGGGAATACCTTGGCGCTTACAAATAGTTCAGTTCTCTTAAAGAGGTCCTCTCCCACCTCCACACACACACCCCGCTGTGGATCTCCTTGAGGCTCATAAAACCTGCCTTCCTGAGTAGTTCAAAGGTAATCTGCATCAGACGAGTCTCGGTGGAATTTACCCCAAATTCTCAATTAGCAAATCTGAGAGTAAAGTTTCTGCTCTTACCTTGTGATACTCTTTGAGAGTTACCACGATTTCAACATACAGGCCTCTGAGACAGACTTAAGGAAAGGTGAATTCAGGAGGGCCAGGGATGTATCACAGCCAGGTTTGAAATAAAGCAGTTTGGGTTGAGAGAGTGGGAAAAACAAGCTGCTGAAATGCCCCACTGCCAGGCTTCCAGCACTTTAGGGGGGCTGTGCGGTGGGTAGAGAGAAGCAGGCCAGGCAGATGTTGAAATGGCTCTACAGCCTTTGGAAATGCTATTAGGCAAAGCAGGTCCCTGGTGGGCGTGATTGGCCTTTTGTGAAGCTTCAGGAGTGGGAAATGAACCTTAGAGACAGACAAAGACAGAAAAATAGCAAAAACTTCCACACAAGCTGTGGGGTAATTCAAAAAAGGAACACAGGGAGGTTGGGGAAAAAGCTTGGTTTGGTGCCAGACAGACAAACGGATGCATCCTGACTCTGGGACTCTAAGTGCAGCTCTGGGCCTGGAATAAGACTCAAATAAGACCTTTGAGTCTTATTTGTCTTCTCTAAAGATGATCTAGGCATCATCAGCATGTCACCAGGAAGACAAGGGTATGACTGTGGAATGAATGAGCACAGAGTAAGCCCTCAGTAAATACAGCACCATCGTGGTATCTGGTACCATCTGCCCCTAACAGGAAAGTCTCAAGGTCTCCAAGTCCAGCTCTAGGTCTGTAAGCATTGAGGAGACTCCTTCATTCCTTGAACCCTAGAAATTGTCTTTGAACCTCAAAAATGATGAGCTAGTATAAATTCTATATTTGGTTTCCAAAGATACCATCAGTGCAAAGGCCACGGTTAGTAAAAAAACAATATTCACCCAACACACACGTAGTGAGTGTCCATTATGTACTTGGCACTGAATTAGGTCCAGCAGATTGAACAAGCACAAACCAGACAAGAAAGAAAATGTCAACACTGTGAGAAAACCAGCATTCGCCGAGGTCAGGACAGGGAAATATTTCTGCCAGCTGGCAAGGTTAGAGTAAGTCTGTACGCAGGGCCAAGGTAATTAATTGCTGGAATTTGAAGCAGTGCTATGGTTTCGACTTAAAACTGAAGAGGACCCTGTTCACGTAAAGGCTTGTAAAAGCACGGAAGAAGTGTGGGAGATTGTTGGTTGGAATATCAAACGATAGGATTGCAACAGGAAAATACAGGTGCGCGCCCAAACTATGCTGTCTTGAATTCCCAGGCTGCCTTTTTCAGGACAGGGAGAGATAGGGAAAGTTTGGGGCATCATCAGAGCAGCGTCTGGGGAGAATGAATCTGCAGCAGCTCGTAAGTACTGTGGCCGCCCACGTGTCCAAATGCCAGGGGAGACAACATCAGTGTGTGGAGTGGACTCTGCTCTGCGCGTTGGGTGTTTTCCCCTGTAGCACCACGCTCTCATGTTGTACTTTATGGCACATTGAATGGCCTGGGAACTACAGAGAGAGCTAACACTCTGCCTTGGGCCTCCTGGGAAGATGTGCACTAGGGTGAATATTTCTTGTCACTTCGCCAAGAGGTTCAGGGGTTTGCCCGGCAGGAAAGAACTGCCTGCCTGGGTTTCTAATCCCCCCAGGAAAAGACGAATAACATGGCAGAAGAACTCCAGGTCTCCTCTGGCTGGAGGCTGTAATTCTTCCTCATTACCACTTCAATGGGCCAGTCAACAGAAATTAGCTGGCTTGCCCTCCTCTGGTTGTCATCTGTTCCCCTTTGCTCTGTGTTTCCCACAGCCAGAGAACCCACAGCTAGGACGATGATCAACTAACAGGCAGAAGTGAGGGGTCCTTCCCGGAGGCAAAAGAAAAGAACAACAAATTTGGTTCTAAAATCTTAATTGGCTTTTGCTCACAATTTGAGGATTCGGCAGCATTTCATTTTACAAAACAGAGTGAGCGTTCACATGAGCTGAGCAAGGGGAGGTTAGTTTATAAACAGAAAAGGATTGAGGGAAGCAGAAATAGAAAAGAAGAAGCAGATGACGGGGGTTGAAAGTTATTTACCTGGGAAAGGTTAATGCAGAGAGGACTTCCTCAGAATGCCTGGCTGAAACTGGCCAGGCGGAGAGGTGGGAATTGGCTATTACCTCTCCCTCTCCTGGTTTCTTGGAAGGTCAGATAAATAACTTTGTTTCAGCAAGGTGAGGTGGAGCGATTCCATTTGATCTGTTGGACACCGTGCAGGAGCTGAGTCCAAATCTGTGACCCCCTTAACAAATTTTCCCTTTTGGTCAGGCTCTCATCTGGGTGAAAACACGACCCAAACTTAGGACGTTTGCCCTAAATTACCTTCAGTCTGGGTTTCTGGTCTCAATGTGCCATTCGTAGGTTGTGGCGTCCTCATGATCGTGCATGTTTTCGAGTCACGTTATTTCCCCTGCAGAAAAACCATTTGAAGTTTGGCAGATGGCTGCATGGGGACACGCGATATCCCAGTGAAACTACTATTGTGAATACAGGGAGGATCATGCCGAGAATTTGGAATATGCTCCTTAGGCATGGACCCAATGAACTAAGCTAATTAAAATTGAAACAGTCAAAGAACAAGCCAGATGAAGGATCTACCCATTTTAACCAAGCAGCCTGTTTGTTAATTTTTTACAGCTGAGTCTCTACGATACTTGACACATCTGTTTATCTACATGTAACAAGGAAGCATCAGCAATTGCACAGGCCTTGTTTTCTCCCTGTGCAGCTAGTGGGTGATCTAGCATCCCACAACTTGGTTAGATGAAAGCAGGGAGCGAGATCCAGAGGGTCTAGAAGTCTCGCTTTATAAAAGGGACCCATATTATAATTTGGACAGAAATTGTATTAGGGATATTGCTCAAATTGCCCACTGGGTAGATTAAAGGATCCCTTAGGTCTTAGAAAGATCTGGTTTAGCATAATGCATCTGACTTAACTTTGGCAAATTACTTACAGAAGTTACTAATTGCAAAATTACCGCAGTGCTGTCGTGCAAAGTCAAAAATGCACAGGCGAGAGAAAACAGAGAGGTCAGAGTTTTCTTAGGATAGGAAGTCCTGTCTAAACATCTCGGGAAAAGCTGTCTACAGCATGAAGTCATCAACGTCCCATTCTGGCTTGTTGTTCAGATGTCTCTGGTTATGGCACTGGGCATTTTGGGGAACCCTCTGTGCAGCCCACACCTCAAGCATGAGCTGTGGCTCTTGAAATTTACATTGATTTGTCTTGATTTACATTGATGCAGCAGGCTCAGGGGACTTCCAAAAGAGAGTTGTGTCTGTTTTCAGTGGTAGAGTTGAGCCAGCCCGATACTGGAGGACAGGAGAATTCAGGACCTAGTCCAGTTTATAGATAAATAGTCAAAACTCAAAAACAATGAACAGGGCTACAATCTAATAACAAGTGAACTATAATTTTTCTTCTGAGACATCATTTTTCTCTCTACAGACACCCTCATTTCTACAAACAGTAATCAGAGTAAGACTAATTAGTTTCATCAAGCTTGGCCTGATTATTTTACACAAGTGCAGCGAGAATGGGGACTGACCACATAGGCTCTTCTTAAGTTTGTTTTCCTGGAACTTTTTATAAGGAATCTCAGACTGGATTTTTTTTAAAAGCCTCTCAGAGCTAGGAAACCAAACCAGGGCAGGCTTTAGACTTATCTCCAGTACCTATAGATTTATTCTATGTACTGTTTTATCTATAACATCCCAACCAAAGCCTTGGTAATATAACCACTGGCATCTTGTTATAAAGTGGGCAATTTTTTTTTCTTTTTCTTTTTTTTAGACAGAGTCTCACTTTGTCACCCTCAGTAGAGTGCTGTGGTGTCACAGCTCACAGCAACCTCCTACTCTTGGGCTTAAGCAATTCTCTTGCCTCAGCCTCCTGAGTAGCTGGGACTACAGGCACCCACCACATAGCCTGGCTTTTTTGTTGTTATTGTTGCAGTTGTCATTGCTGTTAAAACAAGCTGGCCAGGGCTGGGATCAAACCCGCCACCCTCGGTATGTGGGCCAGTGCCCTACCCACTGAACCACAGGCGCTGCCCTAAAGTGGGTAAATTCTTATTGAACATATCCAAATAACTATATTACTATAAAAATAAGAATACTCATGAATAGTTTCTGAATTCTGGAGGGATCAAATGAGGAGAAAAAAGCAAATGTTTCCATTTTTGTTCACTAAAGCATATTTTACCAAACTGCTGTAAGCTATAGATGGCTTAAATGAGAAAAAAAAGTTTTATTAAATCTGAAAAACATAACATTAAGAGAACCAGCAATGTTATTAATACAAATTTTATTTTTTTAAAAAACATGATTTCCCTTTATCAGTTCATTCATCCCCCTGCAATCAATTTTTATTCTGCTTAATCTTGGTTAACAGTTTTATGAACACCTCAGTTTCTTTAAGTTCTGGAAAATCATACCCAGTCCAGTGGCGTGATCTTTTCATACTACGTGTGTTTTCAGAGTTCTTTCTGTGAATCTCCTTTAAGACACAACACTGTAGGATCATAATTGCTTGCAAAAAGCTCTCAGAAAAGCATCAGAATAAAGCAATTTACTATGGACAACAGGACTTTAATGGTCATGGTTAAAGATCTGATATGAGTTTATTATGGTAATTATGCAACTCACAAGAAAATGTGTTTATATCCATGGCATCCAGTATTTTAGTATAATAGCCAGAATTATAACTGATAATGTAACTGATTTCTAGAAACTTCATATAATTTTTGGAACAATTACATAAATAATATGCCCGTAATGAAAGTGTCGCATCACTAACTACTTGACAATGCTCCCTGTAAAATTTAACATATCAATCAAGCTTAGCTAGTTTAATATCTCTCTTTACAAGGTAAGTAACAGGTTCTTCAAACTGTAAAATCTCAAGGTTAGGTCAAAAAGACTTGGTTGACTTTGGTAAGTTTGTAAAAAAGTGTCCAAAGGTTTAAAATACTTGATCAAAATAGGATCCCTATGAGGTTAACATTTATTTAACCAGAGTGATAATTAAAAGACTTTAAAAGGCAAGTACAGAAAGTTACATAGTTGTAAAAAATAATTAAAAAAAATTTAGCTCTTTAATAGAGAGGACTCAGTATTCTTAACTAATCAAAGACTTAATAAAGAATCTTTACTTTCTAGGCCAATTATTTAAAGACAAAGAAAAACCTTTTACTATTTCCTATTAAGAATAGCTCAATAGTTGAAGAAACCTTTGTGGTTGGGGCGGCACCTGTGGCTCAAAGGAGTGGGGCGCCAGCCCCATATGCTGGAGGTGGGGGGTTCAAACCCAACCCCTGCCAAAACCTGCAAAAAAAAAGAAAAAGAAAGAAAACTTTATTGTTTAAACATGGGGGACCAAATTCTAGTTTTGCATCAGTGTACTTTTGCTATTAATGCTCAATTTTGAGGGAAAAACTCATACATAACTTCCTTCTAATTTTGGCCATAAAATGTATAATCACCCATAAAATTCCTTTCCCAAGATTCATCTTCTACGACCTTTCTTCAGTTTTTTTACTCGTTCAGTTTTTCCCCCCCTACATTTTCCTCTTTCTCATTTTGGACCAGCCATTCCATTCAGGACAAAAATGACTCTTTTTCCCTTAACAAAAACATCTCTTCCATACCTCATTGCTTCGCTTAACAAGACGCTGTCTTATTTTCCTCACATACGAAGTTTTTTCCCTTATTATTTCTAATTTTAGTTACAATCTACTAATTAAAATTTGTAGCCTTAGACACATTAGCTTCTAGAGAAAAACAAGGAAGCAAGCAATTTTTAATTCTCTGTCATACACCAATACTTCATGAACATAATGTACATTTTATAATTTCTGGAAATATGTGCTTCCTCATAAAGCAATTTTTTATGTTTGCCCACAGGCCCAAATATATTTAGCTTCTCTATACTATATAAAAATAATACCGTCTCAAATAAAAATAATAATATATCAATGTATATAGCCTTTGAATTTAGGTTTAGCAATTAATGTTTTAGTATTTTCGTATTTATTTATTTCTATATAAATAATTATTTTTAAATGATGTTAAAGTATTTTAACTTCATTATTTTTAAATAATTTTTTTAAAAAAAACTTAGCTCTTTAATAGAGAGGACTCAGTATTCTTAACTAATCAGTATTCTTTTTTTTTTTTTGAGATGGAGCCTCAAGCTATCCCCCTGGGTAGAGTGCCATGGCATCACAGCTCATAGCAACCTCCAATTCCTAGGCTCAAGCAAGTCTCCTGCCTCTACCTCCCAAGTAGCTGGGACCACAGGCACCCACCACAACGCCCGGCCATTTTTTGGTTGCAGCCATCATTGTTGTTTGGCGGGCCCGGGCTGGGGATTCGGACCTGCCACCTTAGGTGTACATGGTTGGCGCCTTAGCTGATTGAGCCACAGGCGCCGAGCCAAGAGTTTGATCTTTAATATTCATTTTCTCTTCCTTCCTCCTTCCCTTTCCTTCCTTCCCCCTGTCTTTCCTGTCCTCTCAATTCCTCTGTTCCCCTTCTTCTCTTCCTTCCTACCTGCAAGGAGCGGTGGGAGTGTGAAGGGGAAAAGTGGATTGTGGTCAGTTTCTGGAGGGACTTGAATGTCAGAGGAAGAAGTCTGATCTTCAGCCTAAGAACAATAGCGAGTCATCAGAGGTTGGGGGGCAAAAATAATGTGTGATGAAATTGGGGAAGTAAGCTTGGTGGCAGAGATTGGAAAGGAGAGGTGTGGGCAGAAGCTGAAGCCAGAGAGGTGAAATACCCAGGGGGCTAGAGGTCAAGTGAGGCAAGTGGGGAGGCAGAGTCTACATCTCTGCCCAAAGCTTACCTGGTAGAAGCACCCCACTTCTCTTTCACCTTGCCCGCCAAACTCAGCCAGAGCACCCCACCTTACAGTGTGACCTCAGACAAGTACCCAACTCTCTGAGCGGTAAGGTGATCCTAGACCTTGGTGACAGACACCTCCTGACTTCCCAGGAAAGATGCTTCTGGATCCTACAGGCTTCCATCATTTTCCAGGCTGCTCCCTGCTCAGAGATTAATTTGTTTACTCCCTTGCCTGGAGATGAACTGAGAGAACTAATCGTCCATCAGCCACAGCTCCTCCAACCTCACCCGCCCCGCCCTGAATGTCCGTTTTCTGGCAAAATATGTCCTTGCCGCCGACAAGGCTGTTTGGAAAATGCTAATTTTATCCTCGAATTAAAATTTTTTCCCTTACCCTCGTTTTAATAAAAATGAAGCATCCGGAAACATTGCCACGGTGCAGAAGAGAAAGATCTGACATAATTTTTAAAACGCCTTCAATCATGCTGCCTTCTGAACGGTCTGTCCTCTCACCCTGACCCTCCCCATCTTCCCACCCCCTGAGGCAGCATTTACATTTCTTAATAACCCCTCATTAATATTCATGAGAAGGGGCGGGTAATAATGGCTGAGCACACCGCCACTAATTCAATTTCCACCCGCCTCAGCGTGTTTACTTAATCACCAAGGGACCCGGGTTACTCAGTACAATTATTTATTCGGAATTAGATCTGGAGGCATCTGGACTGGAAACCGGGAACCAAAAGCAAAATGGAAATCCAATTCTCTTCGTCCTCCTCTCCCAGCCGCCTCCTCCTGACTGTCTGCCAAGGGTCCAGGCGGTGGCAGGGCCTGCAGGACAAGCCTCATGCTGGCTGGGCAGTTCCTGCAGGAACTAACTGGCTTTTGCCTGGGTTGAATGTGTTCCAGGCGCTCTGGTCTGGGCAGGAATCTCTTATTGATGGTGGCCTAGGAGGTATCTCCAGGCTCAGCCTTGATCCAAGTACACCATCCCAGCCAAAAGAGTGGCCCCCAGAAGCGGCCCTGCCAGATGCTGGGTTACTGGACACACGGTGTGGACAAGATGCTTTGTCAGGTCCCCCTAGAGGCGAGAGTTTGTAACATGGGTTTAAATAAGGCTTACTCACCTTCGGCCTTATGCTTAACTGTCACCCTCTCCAGGAAGTCTTCTGATTACATGACTTGTCTGGCCAGCCTCTACCCTTGCTTAGCAAAAGAGAAGAGGCATAGGGGAGAGAATTGCTCCTTGGAGTTAACAAACGTTTGTATTAAAACAACATCAACAACAATAATAGCACTAACAAAGTGATTTGTAAATAGGAAAGGGCTTTGTGAACAGCTGTAAGCCTGTAATGTTCTTTGTAAACTATAAAATTCTGTACTCTCATTGAGCTGTCCCGTTTCAGCCCAGTGTTTCTGCTAAGGGGACTGCAGGGTGGAGGCCCAGAGAAACCAGAGAAGAAAATGAATTAGAGGCAATGTTTTACCCCGAAGTACAAAAGGTAGGGAGGAGCACAGGGGACAGCAGATGATTTAATCATGATAGACTCATTTAGAGAGGCCCTTTCTCTTCTTTCCTGCCTCCAAAGCACCTGGACCTTCAAGTGCTCAGCCAAGTCCTTTCATTAAAATTTCCTCAGAACAAGGGATGAGTTGGAAGACAGTCAAGGCCCACTGGCTTTTCTGCCAGAGAAGGTGAGAAGGATGTGGGAGGGGGACATTTCTCTAGAAGGGTATGTGGAACATGGGATTCAGAGAGGAATGAATGAAAGGGAAATTTACAGATGCAAGGGACTGATCCAGCCTGTCTTAGGTTAGGTTCTCTGAAAGGCAGAACCTAGAACAAGGACTTGGGAGCCAGGAGAACAAGACATGGAAGGAACTGGTTGTCCCAGTAGGTAATTGGGGCCGGATTCTGGAATAGCGCTATGCAGTATGCATCTCAGAACCTGTCACCCAGAGGGTAGGAGGCTGGGGCATTCATCGCCCAGCTACCATCCCCTAGGGACTGAGCAGGTAGGGCAATAACTCCCTCACAACTCAGGCTTGTGCCTATAGGTCTGCTGAGCAGGGGACCAGGGCTTCCAAGACAACCTGGAGGTGGAGAAGCTGAGAGACTAGGCAGGCACTGGTGGTGGCTACTGCCACAACACCTGGGAACTGTGCAGTGGTTGCAACCAAGGTCAGAAGGGGATGCAGGGCTATGCCACAATATCTACCATGTTTTCCAGTCTGAGCCTTCAAGCTCCATGGCCCTGCCCACCCACCTGCCTGCCCTCCTTCCCTCCCTCCCTCCCTTCCCTCAACAAACACTTCTTGAGCACTGACTCTGTGTCAAGAATTGGGCTAGGCACTAGGGATGGTGAATAAGACAGACACAGCCGTGGTGCCATTTTGCTTACCTTCAAGTTTAGAAGGCAGATCATATATAAGTGTACGTGCAAATAAGTAAGATGCTTTTAGAGACTGATAACGTTTTCCAAAAGACAAAGAACAGACAGGAAGATGGAACGGAGATAGGGCAAGGGAAGGTGAAGGAAACTATTTTAGGCAGGGCTGTCAGGGAGAGTCACTCTGGGGAGGTGATCTCTGGGCAAAGCTCAAGTGATGGGAAGGAATGGCCACACATCTCCCGCCACTACTGGCTTCTGACTCCATTGTTCTGAAAATTTGAGGTTTCAGAGAGTTGCACAGTATAAACTTTTCCTGAGAATCAGTGTAGGGTTTTTTTATTTTGCCAAATAAAAACATTAAACAAATCCAACCAACAATGATCATGCATTATCACCGTGATTTCGTAAGTGAAAGGACATTTAAACATTTGAAAGGTAGGAAAAACATTATCTTGGAATAAAAGATTTTCTTTTAAGTGGAATAAACTTAACTTTATTTAAAAAATTCCCTATTTTCCTCATTTTGCCCCCTGATTTTATCACCCTGGCTAGAGACTAGAGTGCAGTGGCATCATCATTGCTCCCTGAAACTGCAAATTTCTGGACTCAAGTAATTTTTCTATTTTTAGTATTTACTGGGTCTTGCCCTTGCTCAGGCTGCTCTTGAACTCCAGACCTCAAGCAATCTTCCCGCCTCAGCTTCCCAGAGTTCCAGGATTATAGGTATGAGCCACTGCACCAGCAGGTTCCTGACTCTTAAAAGCTTTTCTCAATATGTCTCGAGTCTAACTTGGGCTCAAGACATCGCGTTGCTCCCTTTGTCTTCTTGGCTTGGGGATCTTGGTAATAGGAGGTAAGTGTGAAGATTGCACAGATATGCCCAAGTGTATAATTTTTTTTCATTTGCGAAGTTGGGGTGGGTAGTTGCATGAATTCATCTCTAAGATATGGACTAGAAAGTCAAGGGAGACCTTAGCAATTCAGTTAATTGACACAGAAAGTGCATAGAATTCCGTTCCTACCACCACCACCTTTTCTCTGGCCAGTGAACTCCTCTCCTACTCTCAAAACACAGTTCAAACATCTCTGTCCCGGCCTTCTCTCTGCAGTCATCCATCTTCTCGGCTTGTATAGCAGAGTCTTGGCCTGTATTGAACACACGGCCTCATCCATTGTGATGGATGACTCTTTCTGGGTGGGGGAAATCAGTCCTGTGTCTTCCTTCCAGTTACCTTTCCATTTTCCCAGAATTCCTCAGTATAAATGTGGATAATGCAGAAATACAAGGAACAGAGATTGTGAGCAAAAGAGAAAGAGAAATGAAGTATTGTTTGCAGAGTATCTACAATGGACCTGTCAGGTACTTTACCCGTGTTATTTCATTTGAAGCACTTACTTACTTTAATAAAGATGGCCTCTCCTAAAATAACTACTGCTCCTTATCCCATCCCTATGTACACACTGCTCATTCCAGCTCTGACACCTGCACGCCAGCCATTTCTCCCTCCTGGGACACCTTCCCTTCTTCCTATGTCCTGGTTTCCTTTTGTGTGCTCTTGTCTCCCTGGCCTGCAGTTTGCCTGTCCTGCCTAGAGGCAGGTGGTCATTTCATCCAGGCCACATGGCTAGGGCCTGCACTTAAGAGTTCAGAGAGATAGAAAGCTCAAAGGAAAAGCCTGTCTGTCCCCTCCTGGCCTGAAACCAGGATCTTTTCAAGCAGACACTCCCTTGTTCCAAGACTCTGGAGTTGTTTTGCAATGATGGCTGGCCCTGGAATGTTGATTCACTTCTAAGATTCTAGAACTCTGAGATTCTACACATAAGGGAGAGGACTTCTGCTTTGGGATTTGAGTGGTCTCGGCCATCTCTTTGAGGGCCACCTGGCTTCAGGACCCCAGATAGGCCCCCTGGGGCCAGGACCAGCCTGGAGGAAAGCCCCGCCTTGCCCCTGTCTTCAGGTCGGCTGCGGTGGATGAGCTCTCATCCATAATTGATGCTGTTGCTTGGCAAGCCGGGGTTGCAGCTGCGTAGGGTGGAAAGGATGCCCTGAGAGACCCTCTTCTCCCCTCTGAGGAGGGAGCTGCTCTGCCAGCCTACAGGTCCCTTCCATGGCAACAGCTGCTTAACACCTGGCAGCCCCCACGCCAGCCTCCCTCACTCTCCTCTCTTGCTTCCCATTCCTCGTTCTGAACAAGGAGCCAATTTTCCCTGAGCAAACTTTACCAGCCACGCACTATGTGCCAAGCGCTGGTTGAGCATTTGTCATTGATCACACGTTGGGAATTTCAAAAGCAGAGTTTGGGGTGCGAGATATTTATCAGGGATTAACATCTGTGAAAGAAAGGGGAGGAGCAGGACTGGACAGCAGGAGACATCAACAGTGCTGCATGCTCTATGAAGCCTCAGCCAGCAATGCTGGGGAATGGGCATTGCCTGGTGGGCTTGCTCTAGATCGAGCCTCCAGAACTGTGAGAGAATACCCTTTTGTTGTTTTAAGTCCCAGACTTTTTGGCAATTTGTTTCAACAGCCCTAGGAAACGAATCCAGAGCCCTTGTACATGCCGCTCTCTTTGCCTGGAACATGTCACTCTTCTCTTCCCCAAACATCTTCTTGATTCTGCCCTTTGGTGCTAGAAGTAGGCAGATGTATACCGAAGATAGGAGACCTTTCAAGAACTTGTCACTGCCTCTCCCATGTCTTTCCTCCCTGTCCTGGAGGTCTCAGCTCAAAGGCCACCTCCTCCAAGAAGCCTGCCCTGTGTTCCTGTCCTTCTGTGCTCCTGCAGTACCTGGGACTGGCCCTGCCACAGCAGTGCCAGCACTGTCTGCGGACATGGCTTGTTCTCTGCTCCCCCAGAGGCCCGGGCACTCCTCTTTGCGATGGCAGCTGTGCCTCACCCAGGTTCAGGCATGGTGAAGATATTCACTAAGGCTTGCTGAAGAAGTAAATGAACACACATCCCCCTCCAGTTCTGCTCCAGCTCTGGACCCTGGCTCCACAGGGGAGAAACCCTTCCTGAGGGCACATGTGACAGAGTTCGAGGTCACCAACGGTGGCTGGGTGGGACACCCACCTTGGAGTCCAGCCACACCTCAGCACACCCCTCCTGCCCGTGTTGCCAAGGCCCTGTCAGAGACATGACAAACAGCTTGGCTGATGGCTTATAATGTCAGGGATGATGGAAACAGGGAGGCAACAGCTGAAAGAATGGGCTGGGGACGCTTGTCATAACTTTATTTGTGGGAGGTGAGTTCCTGTCGGCCGGGTGATGGATGGCGGCGGGGCAGGCACAATACAGACCCTGCTACCGCATCTCTCCCCTTTCTCTAAGCCAAATGACTTTGGGGATGAAAAATGACTTTCTTGGGAGAACCAGGGGGAGAGGAACTTAGGGGGAGGGGTTGGTGTGTTCGGCACCTTGGAATGACTTTTGCTTTTTTCTTGCAGAGAGTTGACTTTTGGTTAGTCCAGCCTGGTAGTTTCGTTCCTCTTTCCCTCCCTTCTTCTCTTCTTTCCAAGATGACTGGTAATAATCCCAGACATATTGTCTACTTTGATTCTTCAAGCTGCCATGAAAACGAGGTATACTTTTTTTTTTATTTGGGCAGGGTGTCACTCTGTTCCCCGATAGAGTGAAGTGGCATCATCATAGCTCACAGCAACCTCACTCACCTGAGCTCAAACAGGGCTCCTGCTCAGCCTCCCAAGCAGCTGGAACTACAGACACCTGCCACAACACTCGGCTAGTTTTTCTATTTTTAGTAGAAATGGGGTCTTGCCCTTGCTCAGGCTGGTCTTGAACTCCTGAACTCAAGCAATCCACCTGCCTCGGCCTCCCAGAAGGCTAGGATTACAGTTGTGAGTCACCATGCCCAGCCAGAGTGTATACTTTTACAGATTAGTATATCACTGGGGCTTGAAGGGGAGAAATCATACCCATGTTCCCCATGAAGGAAGTGGAGACATTGAACTTGGTCCAACTACTCCAAAGCTAGACCCCTTTAACAACCATGTGATAAAGGCCATGGAAGCAGCATGGGCCAAGTGCCTTGAAAGCACAGTGAAGAGAGTAACGAATCTGACAGGAGAAAGTCAGGTGAGACTCCCCAGAATAAATAACATTTTGATTTGGTCTTTGAAGGGTGAGTAACGTGTTAACTGGTATAGACGGAAGGCAACAATTTGGAAAAGGAGAGAATTGGGGAGTGAGAAAACAGAGGATTTGCAGACATCTTTGTTTACCCCAAACAAGTCACTGTCCCCTTTCTTCTTTCTGTATGATTTTTTTTTTTCAGTTTTTGGCCAGGGCTGGGTTTGAACCCACCACCTCCAATTTATGGGGCCAGTGCCCTACCCCTTGAACCACAGGCACCATGCACCCCTTTCTTCTTTCTAACAGAACCTCAATGTGGGGCGTAATCCACTCTTCAAGCAATAACTATGGGCTTTACCAAGCCATACATGAAGTTCCAATTCCTTTATGAATGATTGGTTTGGAAACAAGAATGGGAAGAATTTTGCCCACTGAGATATTAGGATTATTTGCTACAGGGCTTCTGAAAAAGATTTTTTTTTTTCCAGAAAGAAAAAGTCCCTCTTCTTTTGCAAGATATCATGATATCTGTACACAATGCCTGGTTATGTGGCAGCCACATTATGACCATGTGGCTACAACACTGATGATGACACAGTGGGATGATGAGAATATTGTGAAGCTACTGAATTAATGAGTCTTGGAGCCATCATATCTCAGAATTTAATCTTTGAGTTGATACCTTTTGCTCATTGCTAACCAGCTAGGTTGGTGGTTTCATTTTTGCAACCCAAAGCATTCTAGCAGATGTAAGAGGTAAAGAGAATGAATACCAAACCTCCCAAAGTCTCCACCTCTTAATACTATCACATTTGGGATTATATTTCCACATAGGAAATTTGAGGGGACACAAACACTCAGACTAAGGCAGAGGGCTTGTGCCAGGTTTGTACTACTTTGGTCTGAAATCTGACTACAGCTGGCTGTGTGACCCTGGGCAAGTTACCTAACTCCTCTGAGCCTCATTCAGCTTCATTGTCTGTAAGGTAAGAATAGAGAGGTTGTTAGAGTTAAACAAGCACTGAGCATAGTGCTGGCACGTGCTAGGCCTTCGAACAACAACATCAACAAAAAAATTGAGGGTCAGAGTATCTAAGGCCTTATCCAAGGTCACAGAGTCAATCAGTAAGGTGGATTGACCATACTGGCAACAGGGCAGGCACCATACAGACCCTGCATCTGTACTGTGCCTGCCCTGCCGCCAGATTGACCAGGTTGTAACTCAGAAATGCCTGACCTCAGAGCTTTGTGCATAACCACTGTATTCTCCTGCCTCTGGAAGGTAAATTCATGGAGCCAGGCCCAAAGCCAGAGCCCAGAGCTGAGGGCTGGGTTCCTGGCAGCTGAATCCTTGCTCTCTTCCCTGGTGCTGGCTCAGCCAACGGTGGCTAAAAGTTGACTTTCCTCCCCCCCCACTCCCATACCTTCCTTCCTCCTCCCTCTCTTGGACAGTATTTCCCTGGGGCTCCGGTTACCAATTTGCAGAGCAAAGGCACGCACAGGCAGTTCAGGGGTGGCACAAGCTCAGCGGCTCTGGTATTGTTTTTAATTCAATATTTTGTCCCTGTGCGCCAGCCTCCTTTATTGGATGAGAACACTGTTATTGGATCCTGCCCTGCAGGAGAAAACGCAAGCTTCCCTGGACGCTGGCAGCTGGGTTGTTCTAGAGTCTGATGAGTCAAGGCAGGGCGAGAAGACAGCAGAGAGTTCCAGAAAATCTGGTGGTTACAAGATTTTCTGTGACATGCACAAAAATATTAACATATGTATTCTCAACCTTTCACCTCCCTCTCCCTCCTAGGGAGGACAAAAGCCCAGGAGGCAGCCTTTACAGTGCCCTCTCCCTTCCTCCGCACACCGCGGCTTCTCTTGGTCCTGCTGATTTTACCTTCCTTTTGCTGTGCCCAGTGCCACTCAGTCCAAGCCCCAAGCATCTCCTGCCTCAACCTATGGCCCCCTGTTGCCTTCAAACTCATCGGTTTTATGACAGACCATCTTATGTGAGATTTCCTAAAAGCCTGAAATAAGGGTTTGGGTGCACAGAGTTTATCTGGGGGGAGATCCCAGGAAAAAACTGGAATGGGAAAGTAAGACAGGGAAGGGAAGGCAGTAGCAGTAAATGGGTTTTGAGCAGGTGACACTGGGAGCAACTGGGACTCAGTGACATGACTGACAGAACCGTCAGGGTCCTCCCAGCTGAGGAATGAGGGAGCTGGGTATTTATCTACTAAGTCCCAACAGGCTGAGGCTCATTATGGATTAGGGTGGGGGTTTCCCTACTCTGGCAGTCCGTCCAGCTGCACAGGCAGGAAAAGTATGTTCCCGTGGTTAGAAGAAGCCTGTTGTACACTGGGGTGCAGGGATAAGGGGTAAGAGCAGGGCACAGGCAGGCATCTCTTCTGCCAGATGCTGCCCCCAGCCCCTGATGGCTTCCCACTGTCTTTGGGGCAAAGACCCAGATCCTTCTTTCCATTCTGCCAGGCTTCAATGGGCCAGCTCCTGCCCATCCCTGCTTCCTCTCTTCCTGTCCTCCCTACCTGGGCCCCAGGCTTCCTGGCCTTCTCTCTACTCCACAATGTGCTCCTCTCCTCCATGAGCCCACAGGGAGACTACATTTCTCAACCTTTCTTGCACATAGGAATGGCTGTGTGACAGCTTTCTGGACAATGGGAGGGGGTGGGAGTGAAGATGCCACTTGCAGTCTGTGTACCTCTCACATGATCCTCCATGCCCTCTTCCCCCACTAATGGACTGCAATTAAAAAAGTCTTCAAGGTCTTAGGGGATGGTGAAGCCACAAAGTGGGAAGAGCCCAGGTGCCTGATTCCACGTGGAGAAAGCCACACGCCACGCATCTACCTAATGCCATCATGTACGTGAGAAATAAACATCTGTTGTGTTGTTCATTACAGTATTTAGACTAAGTATTTTGGTCCACATGGTGGAAAAGAGGTTCAAAGAGAAAGTGACTTGCCCAGGTGTGCACAGCCAGAGCATGGCAGAGCTGGGATTCTGATTCCAGAACATACGCATACAAAATGTACTTGCTGCTGCAAAAACATGTGGTCAGCAAATTTGATTATGAGTCTTGATTCCTTAGCCTTTATGTTAAGAGCCTAGGGGAAAAAACGAGTTCAAAAATAAATAACAGACAACTGGGTGTTGTAGCTCATGCCTGTTATCCTAGACTTTGGGAGATGGAGGCAGGTGGATTGCTTGAGCTCAGGAGTTGAGACCAGCTTGAGCAAGAGTGAGACCTGGTGAGTGCCTGTAGTCCCAGCTACTTGGGAGGCTGAGGCAGGAGGATCTCTTGAACTCGAAAGTTTGGGGTTGCTGTAAGCTATGATGCCACAGGCACTCTACCCAGGGTGACAGTGAGACTCTGTCTCTAAATAAATATATACCGGACTGATGGGGGGGGGAGGAAACAACAGGTACTGGTCTCCCCCACTAGATTGTAAGTTTCTGTAAAGCATATGCTTTTTTTGTACTCATTTAAAAAAATTTCTCAGTATGTGGCTGCACTTGTGGCTCAGTGAGTAGGGCGCTGGCCCCATATACTGAGTGTGGTGGGTTTGAATCCAGCCCTGGCCAAACTACAACAACAAAAAAATATCCGGGTGTTATGGTGGGCACCTATAGTCCCAGCTACTCAGGAGGCTGAGGCAAGAGAATCACCTAAGCCCAAGAGCTGGAGGTTGCTGTGAGCTGTGACGCCATAGCACTCTACCAAGGGTGACACATTGGGACTCTGTCTCTAAAAAAAAAAAAAATTCTCAGTATGCCTGGCACAGTACTTGGTACACTGTGGGTGGACAGAGATGGTTGCTCAGTTGAACACTCACAGATAGCATGGACTGGGGGTTCCCCAACATTTTCAGACGGTGCTGAAGTACCTTAAAATTATTGTCCCTGCAGAATACCATGAAATAGTGACAAATTAATTTAAAAATGAGTGAATATATAATTTTGTGTGAAACCAAATGCCATAAAAAGTGGAAACAGATGCCAAAGTTGGGGAAAATGCACCAGGGAATAACTACCAACAAGGGCAATTCTCCTGCCAGTCCTTCCCTGCCATGAACTGGCCTACGACCACCAATGTTCCACAGCTGGATTTTAGTGGTAGAATGGCTGGGTCCAGTTCACAGACATAGTCCACAGGTGCATATTTTGGAAACCAGGAGATGAGCTGCTTGGAGTAGGAGGGACCAGTTGATGGACCAAGTTCTGTTTTCATATTTGCTAGTTAGCAGCTTAAAACCAACTCGTGGTCTCCCCAGAGCCATCAGGACTCTCTATGCAAGTGTGTTTGCATTAGCTTCATTTCTGTCTCTGTTTTCTACTCTTCTCAACGCTCTTTCTACTTTCTTTATATTTATGCCACCTTGCTGTGCTTTATGTATCTTTGTAAGCCACTTTAAATCCATTCTGGAATAAGGGAGTGATATAAATAAAAACACACAACATATAACATATTATATAAATATAAAAGTAACAAGCTCTATAAAAGTCTATTCCTAAAATGCCAACAGTGGTTGTTTATCTGGAGAGAAATAAGCTGATTAGAGGTGTGCTAGGGACAGCATGCATCTGAAGGGGACAGAAGTAATTTTATGAAGCCCCAGGCATGTGCATTACAAATAACTTTAAGAAATGCCATGAAGATAAAATATATTTATTATTTACCTTTAGAGGCATTTATCTATTTTATTCATTTTATTATTTGCTTCTGTTATATTGGTACAGGACAGAAATTGAGAATATACAAATAAGTGAAAAGAAAAAAGCAAAGCCACCCATATCGTACTTCTCAGAGAACATCATTGCTAACATGTGCCTGCAGACCCTTTTCATCTTTATGTAAGATGTAGGGAGGGCGTGTCCCAACAGATCCTAAAGTAGGGCTTGCCGTTTGATGCGTTAATGCCCCTCTGCCATTAGGTGATGGAGATGATGATGAAGAAGAGAAGGGGTAAGGAGAAGAGGAAGAAAAGGAAGAGGAAAAGAAGGAGGGAGAGGGAGTTATGGGAAGGGAAAGAATCTTTGAGATTTGGGGTGTGGACATCTGAGGGTAGATGGGGAGTTGGCAGGAGAAGACAGTGCCTGCTGCCTGGTCTGAGTCAGGGATGAAGCCTGACCCCCACAGGGTGAGAAGTTATGTACGAAAGAGATGAGAAAGAGGGTATAAGTAGAACTTGTCTTGGGGCCCAGATAAGGGCAACCCAACACTGAGGACGGCTGCCTGGACCCCACGTTTCTGCAGGGTATAGCATGGCTGTGTAGCTATGAAGACCTAAGCAAAAGATTATGGTACCTCTGAGTTCCTGCAGCTACTGGAGTGCCTGAGAGCAGTGCTCTGGGCAGGGCAGCAGTGGGAGGGGTGAGAGCCCCCTTTTATGTGAATTGGGGGTGACATACACCAAAAAAGGGCCAGAGCAGAGGATCCGCTGATAGGATCAGCCACAAGTGTATGTGAACATATGCACGCTGAGAAATAACTCAGTCGTTCATGAGAGCTGGGCTGAGATTCTTGTACTGGGGCAGATGGAAGCTCTGAGTCATAGAGAATTAATTAATGTCAATGTACCATCATTTTTATGCTCAGGATGTCAGGTTTAGAAAATTTTATATCTTTTTAAATATAGACACAGTATGTATATTTTTTCTAAGCAAAAATTTGTGATTTCACTGTGAGCAGAGATTTTCTAAAATTTCTAAGAAGGTTAGATAAATTTTTCTTTTTTTTTTTTTTTTTTTTTTGAGACGGAGCCTCAAGCTATCCCCCTGGGTAGAGTGCTATGGCATCACAGCTCATAGCAACCTCCAACTCCTGGGCTCAAGCGAGTCTCCTGCCTCTGCCTCCCAAGTAGCTGGGACCA